>OVBE01010557.1:0-14891 GCA_900406425.1 Iberis pinnata
CCTTACGGATTCGTGACGGATCATTCCTTACGGATTCCTGACGGATATTTTGTTGACAGATAATCCGTCAGGAATTCGTCAGGAATAATCCGTCAGGAATCCGTAAGTATTTCCTGAGGGATTCCTGACGGATTATCAATTACTGACCATTTGTTCCTGACGGACTCAATCCGTCACGAATCCGTAAGGAAGCCCTATTCGTGACGGATTCGTGACGGATTTGGCCGTCACGAATNCCCGTAGGAAAATTGCACAAACGATGATACCAATTGTACCAAATATTAATATTTTCAAGATAATTTCTTGAACTTTTCATATTAAAGTGTATCATGTAAGTCTAAAAAAGTAAAACGACCTAGTTTCATTTTCTCTCCCTTCTTTTTTGAACGGTGTCATTTGTTCCAGTTGTAACAACACCTGCGATCCGCGGTTTTTACAGTGTCGACGCCAACGCTAGTATCATCATGTTTCTTTTTTCTTTTTGTCAGTGTTTAATGGTGCAGAGAGTTTGGTTATAGATGTTTGGAATGTTCTAAGAAAAGGTTTTGTGGTCGTGAGGCTTCTTTTTGTCGCTACAGTCTGGAACGCCAGGATTTTTGTCGACGGCACGATTATATAGCTGCGAGCGCTCTCGTCAGTGCCAGTATATTAGATCTCTCCGCTCACTCTTTATTGTGGTTCTCATGTTCTATCTCGACTCCATTTGCGAACTTCTATGCCTCTCAAGTTTTCTTCCGGTCGTCTTCTCTGCTAGGGTCTCTTGTTGTATCGGATTCAAGGCTATGTCATATCGTAAAATCGATTATCCTTTTGTCTAAGGCAGAGGTAGTTTTCTGATTTTGGGGTTAATTGAGTTAAGGTAATTCTTGATTTCCTTGTAGTGATTGTTTCTTTCGGGTCAATTTTTGCGCTTTCTTTGGCCATGATTTTGTCATGTTACTATAGTATAGTTTGATTTTATGGTGTGATAGTATTGGATTTGCTATAAGGTTTGGTCTTCTTTGAAAGATTGGTAGAACACACAAGTGTAACAAGATTGAGTTGAATAACCTTTAAGCAAACAAGTCTTTATTTATTTAACTTGTTTAATAAGTTATTACACACAATACACTTATTAGCTTAAAACCTAATCCCAATCCAATTTGTTCTTTCTCACAAGAACTAAGAATCTCTTGAACAATCCTCACAACTCTCACCTTTTACCCTAAAACTTTGCGGCTCAAAAGTGTTAATGTTTCTCTTCGCTTTTGAGCCTTTAAATAATATCCTAACCCTAAACATCTCTTTTCAAATCTTCATAAGTTTCTTTACCTTTGTTCTCGAAAACTTCCTTTTTCTTGTCAGCGCCACAACTTTCCTTTTCTTGTTAGCTGTTTCATTCCCTCAGCATTTCTCTTAAAACGACATCGTCTTCATATCTTTCATTCACATCTTCATGTCCCTTTCAATCTCCCCCTTTTTGATTCAGTTTTATAATCAAGCAACTCCTTTGCGATCCTACTCTGATGTGATCGTGGATGGACCTGACGAACCAGAGCTTGAACCGGAGCAGCTTGAACCTGAAGGAAGGATCACGAGATCAAAGGCAAGAGAGCTAGCACATCAAGCCCACGTGATGCTACATTCAAAGCTAGAAGATCAAGTCTGTGAAACATACCAACTGTTCAGGCTTGTCAATCCAGAAGAACCAGATTTCTGATCGGTTAGCTAAGTGGGTAATTTATGCACTATTTTGTCCTTAGTAGAGATTAACGCCTTTTTTCCACCTTGGGTTTTTGGTCAATCACTAAGGTTTTAACGAGGAAAATTATCCACTTCCGTTAAAGCTTTCTGAGAAGAATTTGGCATAAGTATTTTCAGAATACTTGGCGAAAATAAAGAAGTCTTCTAGAAGGTAACACTTGCCTTCCAAGGCACATCTTCTAGAAGCTTTCTATTTAATTTACAAGTCTTGTAGTTTTCATTAGGACTTTTAGTTGTTTTTCTGTTAGAAGCTTGCATGCTCCGTAGTTCAGGGTTATGTTAGAAAACCCTAAGGCTCGTGTGCCTATTTAATAATTTTGAACCCTTGTTTTCTTCAGCAAAGTTTAGTCGAAATTTAGGTTTGTTCTTGGAACAATTGATAATTCTTTGCTCATTGGATTTAGAATCCCGGAAATTCTACATTTGTGATAGATTCAGAAAAGCCTACACTTGTTTGATTGTCTATTCCATAAGACAATCAAATTCTCTCTTTCTTTTCCCTTCGAAATCACCAAACAAATTCATCCCTCTTTTCATTCAAGTTCGACAATCTGCATCAATCCATTCATCAAGTTCTGATCAAGCATCATCGAGCCTAGGCAATACCAAGTCTCGGCATCAATTGCATCACACACACATCCTTGCATCTCCCTTAAACCATCGGACCTTCATATCAACACAATCTAGCCGAAACTTGAAGTTTAAGTTTCTGTCCAAGTTGTTTCAAATCGCTGCATCATCATCAAACACAAGTAGATCATTGAGTCTTTCATTCAGAGTTGATCCAGGATCATATCAAGTGGTATCAGAGCCAACTCTGAACGAAAGGCTAAGAAAATTTTTCTAAACCCTAACTCCCATCGTTACCTACTGTTTTTATCATTAGTTGTTATTGCTTTGTGTTGTTAGCTGCAGCAAATCATTGTTAGGGTTAGGGTTAATAATTGTCTTCGTTAGTTTCTTTGTTTGTTTAGTGCGAATCTGTTTAGGATAGTTAGTTAGGTCGTCTTCTTTTTGTTGCTTGCTGTACGAAATTATTTAGTATCTTATTGCTGTCTTCTTTCATTTATTAATTGTCTTGTGTTATGTGTCGTATAGTTTTAGGTTGATAAAGTTGTTAGTTGATTGATTATTAGTTTCGTGTATTAGTTAGTATTGGGTCTTTTGTTTAGTTGTTGTGCGCAAATTGCTAGTTAATTAACTTACTTTAATTGTTGTCTCGTGTTTTTTTTGCTTAGGTGTGTTCGTTGAGTCTGTTGCTGTTAGCTAGGGTTTGCGTCTTGTTTGCTTAGTACGAAGTCCCTTAGGGTTAGTTAGTCCGTTTGTTTTTGTTCATCGTTTTTTTTTTTTGCTTTTGTGTGTCTTGTTTTCTGTTTTTGTGTCTTCCTTAGGTCTTAGTGTTGTGATTTGTTGTTTACGTTTGTTTGTTATTGTTTTGTGTCTTGATCATTGTTGTTTTTTTTGTCTTGCTATTTGTTTTTCCTGTTTTGTTGTTGTTTTAGTCGAGTCTAGTTGCTGCTAGTCTTGTTGCTTTTAGTTTCTGTTTAGTGTCTAAGTCTTAGATTGTGTGAGTTCGTAGCTTCCTTGAGTTCTTATTGAGTCTCGTTATTGTGTTGTCTTAATCTATTTTCATTGAGTCCTTGTGTTGTTTCTATCGAGTCTTCTTTGTTTCTTGATGTAGTTGTTGTTTCGTGTATTGCTAGGGTTAGTATAATTGTTTATTAGTTTATTTTAGAGTCAGGTGTTAGTTGTTTAATTAAGAATTGTTGTTGAATCGATTGTTTGAGGCTTGTGTTGTGCTTATTTAACTCATTGATGAATCTAGATCATCTTTTGTTTGCTTGAGAGTTTTCATTAATCTGAACCTTCCATGTTTATGTTTCTGATTTTTGAAATTCCCTTAGAACAATTTACTGCGAGTTGTTTTTGATATTTCAGGAACAATGAAGGGGTCACGACCCTACAGTTATAAAGAACTATGTAGAAGCATCCCACCGTTCTATGGGTACCGAGACCCAACTGGATATGCAGCATGGGAGAAGGAGATGTACTAAGTCTCCAAATGCCAATGCTTCACAGGACGTGAGCTACTAAGAGCTGGTGTTTCAAGTTTCCGAGATTATGCGCTTAGGTGGTTGAGAAAGGAAGATATGAAACAGTGGCCTAGGCAACCTATTGAAACATGGACAGAACTCATATCACTTATGAGAAAGAAGTACGCTCCGAGCGTTCATCCTAAGCCAACTACTCGATCTGCACATGAACATCAAGTGTACAATCGAGGAAAGTCTTCTAAACTTTTAGTTTCCAATGAATTAAGCAATTCTAAATATCTCGAGAACCTAAAACTTATTATAGAACAGTCACAACGTTTACTAGAAGAAAATATCAAAAGGGAACTTTACAAAAATTTTGGAAGTTCTGATTCTGGTATAACGCACTTGTCTTCGCCAAAGGTTTCTTTTGTAGGCAAAGATCAAAAGGTTCAAGAAGAAGACGTAGCCCAGATTGCTGAACAACCCAATGATAAAATGGTGTACAAGAAAGAATGTGGAGTTCTGGAAATTAATGATTGTTGTGTGGCTGATTGGAAAGAAGAGAAGGACATTCAGCATATTTCAGATGTTAACAAAGAGGAAGAAACTGGAAAAGATGTCCAACAATCTCTTTATAAAGAAGTGTGTAGGAATCAGGAGCTAGAGCAATATGAATGCATGACTGAAGAACAAGGGATATATCCTATTTCTTTTGACTTCAAAACACATCCACAATATGATTTTAATAGCTTCATGATTGTTTTAACACACTTGTCTAGTGTCAAAGATTTTGAGAAAGTTTCACGTATTAAGGAGATAATCACAACTGAAGAAGAAGCTTCAATAAATCCTATGGAGATATGTGGTCAGATTTCGAATCTTAAAGACGATGATGCAATCGAAAGAAGGGAACTACAATCAATCCAAAAGGATGACACTCATGATCCCGAGCTAATCGAGGAGGACAATAACCATGAGATGAAATTATGGAGAGACTTGTACAAATAAGATCCAACTAATGCACCGCCACCAGATAAAGATAAGCTTCTCAACTCTTTTCGAATAGATATTGCTAATTTCTTTTATCTTGGTGCAGATCATAGGTTGTTACCGATTAAGATCAAGGCCTACCTCCCAAGGAAAAATTCGTACACTCTCTCAACTCAAGAAGGAGTTCTTCCAACCTTGGAACAAGCTAAAACAAGTTCAGAACTTATCAGAACAAAAACTCACACTCCAAACACCAACTACTCCCAAAGTCCAGAAATTGACAGATTGACATATGCGGCTTGTAAGGGCCATATGGGGACGAATATCAACAACTGGGGTATAAATAAAAATTGTACCACGATCTACGTTCAAAAAGGAATTTTTCAAGCCGTAGATCATTCCAATCGGAGTTCGGAGCTGATCAAAAAATGATGTTCAAAGTTTAGCTACTTGGAGCTTGCTAATTCTGAAGTTATGTGTGTGTGGACTACTTCAGAATTTTTTATGGCGACCTTGAGATAGTCTCAAGTTCTTAGAAACCCCTCTTGTAGATGATAGTAAATTTTACAACCCCAGGACAAAGCTGGAGCTGGAGATGAACTTGATCCGACAATATCTGAAGAATGGTCAAGACCGAGACCATGGAGAGTTCATGTGTGGACTGATTTGAGAAGACCCATTTGTTCACCTCCTTGGATAATCACCCTACTGAGTTGAAGCTGCCATATAGACAAAGGGCTGATCCGCAAAACAGATGACCAATTCCTATCTCTAAACTTAGTCTTTTTAAGCATAAATGATCTAACCTCTTATGTGATTGAACTAAGTTTTGTTGTTTCATTTCAGAATTTTGTGTGGAAACCAGGAATTAATTCTCAAGGACTGATCCTCAACATTCTCAAAAAAGATGATCAAATTCTATATCTTAACTTAATCTTAAGCCAGGCATTAATTCCCTAGAGATGACTGAAATCATCACTCAACCAAAAGGATCCCAAGGTAAGTTTAAAACTGAGACTAGATTTGATCAAACTAATTTGTTGTCTCCTTCTGTAGGAGAAACAGATTTGAGGACAAATCTTTTTCTACTGGGAGAGGATGATGTGATCGTGGATGGACCTGACGAACCAGAGCTTGAACCAGAGCTTGAACCGGAGCAGCTTGAACCTGAAGGAAGGATCACGAGATAAAGGCAAGAGAGCTAGCACACCAAGCCCACATGATGTTACATTCAGAGCTAGAAGATCAAGCATGCAAAACATACTAACTGTTCAGGCTTGTCAATCCAGAAGAACCAGATTTCTGATCGGTTAGCTAAGTGGGTAATTCATGCACTCTTTTATCCTTAGTAGAGATGATCGCACCTTGGGTTTTTGGTCAATCACTAAGGTTTCAACGAGGCAAGTTATCCACTTCCGTTAAAGCTTTCTGAGAAGAATTTTGCATAAGTATTTTCAGAATACTTGGCAAAAATAAAGAAATCTTCTAGAAGCTAACACTTGCCTTCCAAGGCACATCTTCTAGAAGCTTTCTATTTAATTTACAAGTCTTGTAGTTTTCATTAAGACTTTTAGTTGTTTTTCTGTTAGAAGCTTGCACGCTTTGTAGTTCAGGGTTATGTTAGAAAACCCTAAGGCTCATGTGCCTACTTAATAATTTTGAAACACCTTGTTTTCTTCAGCAAAGTTTAGTCGAAATTTAGGTTTGTTCTTGGAACAATTGATAAGTCTTTGCTCATTGGATTTAGAATCCCGGCAATTCTACATCTGTGATAGATTCAGAAAATCCTACACTTGTTTGATTGTCTATTCCGTAAGACAATCAAATTCTCTCTTTCTTTTCCCTTCGAAATCACCAAACAAATTCATCCCCCTTTTCATTCAAGTTCGACATTCTGCATCAATCCATTCATTCAAGTTCTGATCAAGCATCATCGAGCCTAGGCAATACCAAGTCTTGGCATCTATTGCATCACACACCCATCCTTGCATCTCCCTTAAACCATCGGACCTTCATATCAACACAATCTATCCAAAACTTGAAGCTTAAGTTTCTGTCCAAGTTGTTTTAAATCGTTGCATCATCATCAAACACAAGTAGATCATTGAGCCTTTCATTCAGAGTTGATCCAGGATCATATCATACTCAAAAACAACAACACACGAAAAACACCAAATCTCCAAACACATAACTCCACTAACAGATAGTCATAAATAATATGTTAAAAACGAATACCCAGACATTCATGTTCAAAATATTACAACCAGAAAGGCTTATCCAAAAGAAAATAGTTTGTCTGACACTTAACATTCACTAAGACCGCATAAACATGACAAAAAAAAATGATTCAGACTTCATATTGCCACATCATCATCTGCTTGTGGTACTTGTTCTGCTTCCTCCTGTTCTCCCCCTGCTTGGTAGCAAAACTGAATCAAAAACATCCAACAAAGATATGGTGGAGAAGAAACAGAGTAAAAAGGAACTTACCTGTGAGTGCATGTTGCAACAGGTTAATAGCAGCCAGCATTGCCTTACAAAGATGGTCCCCTGAAACATGTGGCGTCGCAAGACGCGGATCGATCTTGTAAATAGGGACAGTCACCAGCCCTACACCATGATGGAGAGAGACAAGCCTCTGACACTAGAGGATTCGATACAGTAGTGAGGGAAATGGCAAATAGTACTTGCTGGCAGGTTCATAACCACGGTGCAGAATCAGCGAGAAGGCAAGCCGACCAAAGTTGATAGATAAACGTTGATACAACCGATACAGTGACCAAGCACGATTCCGACACATGTAGGTAGCATTCTTGGTAGGTAACCAATTGTGACAGCAAATCTGGTATAGTGCAGAATTATCAGGAGAAAAATGTATGATACGGGGATCCACCCAAACATGCATACGACCATAAGACAGAAAAAAAAAAACAAGATCATCATCTGCCACTGCAAGTCCAACCGCCTCACTAGACTTGTCATCAACATCTGTGAGACCAAAAGCCTGGTTAATGGTGGTGGCAGACAGTTCATACGTGTGACCTCGTACCCAGACCGGAACAGAAAGAGAGGTCGTCTTGTTAGCAGGGAGATGAGCCCAAAACTCAAAAACCAAATTTTGGACATACCCAGGAAGACCTGTAATGGTGCTCATACACCCAAGATCACGTAAAAGAGGTTCAATAACGGGGGGAAGCACTATCCAATCCACCATGCGTTCTTTTAGGAGTGTAATAGTGGCAAAGATGTCATACCTGTCTTGGGCTTGGGCTGAGAAGAACCGAGTCAGATCCACCACTGGTTGGGCTGAAGAAGGTGCAACACGAGTGCGAGTACGCCGAGATGAGTGACTAGAGGTGGTATTATGTCGCTTCGGTCGAGTGACAGGAACTGGTTGACTTGGTGCATACACAGGAGAAGGCACAGATGACGGAATCTCAGGTGCTTCATGAACAGACTCAATAGGCATGTGAAACGCAGGAACCGGAGGCACCGGAGGTGAAATTGCTGCATGAGTAGGCGACGCAGGAATCTGCTCATCATAAAGAACAAGAGGCAGTGTTCTGAAATCAACAGCATCCTATGGTGATGCGACAGTGTTAAGAGCATCGAGGGGTCCTAGAGACTGGAATGACTTTCGAGATGAGGAATCGGAGACCGACATGGTAGAAGATTGAGCAACCAGATGAGAGATACCCGAGAGAAATCTATTCATTACGCCAAGTGACTGTTCAATGGAACTAAATTGACAATCCTAGAATCGAGAGGTCACGTTCCCGCCTTTAGAAGGGTAGAACTAAATTGGGCCTAGTGGGCCAGTGACTGTTTCCACGGAGCAGGAGCAATGGCCCAGACATGAACTACAAGCAATTCGACTAAAAAAACCATGACAGATATTATTCACTTTTAGGGGCAACTCACCTGTGATCAGCACATAATTAAACCACACTTAGTTATTAGACAACCACTTAACATACTAGAAACCAGAGAGAACATAAGAATAAATAAAGATCACACATCAGGAAAAAGCTGTGCACAACATCTACCAAACCACCAGACAATGGGTGGTGCACATGAGACTGACCAGGATTCACAACATTGGATACAAGATGGGTTCATAACAGAGACTAGTCTTTCACACTGGCATGCCTTAATCCAGTGACAAACTCGTTTTCAACCTTCTGAGAGCACACAAGGCAGTTGGAATTTCCTTTGGGTATTCATGACCTTGAGCATCATCACATGACTTATCAGATGCTCAAGATGAACTAATGTTGTTAGATGCCCACTATCATTTAAAAAAAAAAATATGTGGCAACATATATGTGATACCCTCATATCTTTGACCTCCTTGTGATACTCTCAATTGTACGAGTGATCACACATGACGGCATGACAGGCAACTCTTTTTATATGTTCATCAAGTTAGTTAGATAGAAACTTTATCTTATTGTGAGTCCTAGTCATACCTCCGTGGTGCATATTTCTTTAAAGTTCACAGAACCCAATGATTTGCGAAGATAAAAAAAATCTATTGAAATCCAATGGTTTGGTGAAGATGTCAGCGAGTTGAATTTCTGTGCTCACATGTTCTATCATCACAACTTTGTCTTCCACCAGTTCTCGTATAAAATGGCGCCTTTTATCAATGCTTTTGGTTCGTGAATGCTGCACAAGATTCTTAGAAATATTAATCGCACTTTGATTGTCACAGCAAATTAGCATTGAGCCTGTAGCATATCCATAGTCATTACTCATTTGTTTCATCCACAGCAGCTGAGTACAACAGCTTCCTAAGGCAATATATTCAGCCTCGGCAGTTGACAATGACACACGGTTTTGTTTACGACTCAACCATGCAATTAGGTTATTTCCCAAAAAGAATCCTCCACCACTAGTACTTCTTCTATCATCCAAGCTCCCTGTCCAGTCAGCATCACAATATCCTGCAAGGTTGGGATTGCTATCCTTGGTGTAGTACAATCCTAAATTCGGGGTTCCTTTGAAAATTCTCTTTACTGCCTTGAGATGAGACATCTTGGGTTGGGCTTGATATATGGCACATACACCCACACTAAGACTGATATCAGGTCTGCTTCCTGTGAGATATAACAGACTCCCAATGATGCCACGATATAACTTCTGATCTACATCTTCACCATCTTTATCCCTTGACAGCTTACATATAATACTCATTGGTGTTCTGGCAGCCTTGCATGTGTCCAAACCAAAGCGTGAGACTAAGTCCTTGGCATACGTACTTTGTGAGATAAACACCCCATCATCCTTTTTTTGAACCTGCAAACCAAGAAAATATGTTAGCTCACCACACATACTCATTTCGTATTCTTGTTTTATACACTGAACAAAATTAAGAACAAGTGACGAGTTAGTAGAACCAAAGACTATATCATCTACATAGATCTGAACCACCAAGATATCACCATCTTTTAAATAGTGAAACAGAGTTTTATCCACACTCCCCCTAATATATCCTTGCTCTAGCAAAAAGATTGTCTGCCTCTCATACCATGCTCTAGGGGCCTGTTTGAGCCCATACAAAGCTTTCTTCAGTTTGTACACCTGATATGCGTTTTTACCATCCTCAAAACACTTTGGTTGTTCCACAAACACTTCCGCATGTAGGATCCCATTTAAGAAAGCACTTTTGACATCCATCTGGTGCAGTTTGAACCCCATTACACATGACATGCCAATTAAGAAGAGGATGGATTCAAGACGTGCTACAGGTGAGAAGGTTTCATCAAAGTCAATTCCTTCAATCTGAGAGTACCCTTGAGCTACCAGTCTTGCCTTGTTTCGTATCACATGACCAGTTTCATCAATTTTGTTCTTGAATATCCACTTGGTACCTACCACATTTACATTTCCTGGTCTTGGTACCAGAGTCCATACATCACTCCTTGTAAATTGCTCCAGCTCTTCTTGCATTGAAACTATCCAGTATTCATCTTGCAAAGCCTCCACATGTGTCTTTGGTTCTATCGTTGACACGAAACAGGAGTATCCCACCATTTTTCGAAAGTTTATTTGTTTCTTTCTGGTAATTCTCTCATCAGTCATATTCCCAATGACATCTTTTTCAAAGTGATTACGATGAACACTAGGATTATTCACTTCATGTAATGCCTCAGACTCTTGTCTGTTTTCTCCATCTTCATTTCCATCTTATGAATGTGTTTGTTTTTCTACCGATGGATCCAGTCTTGTGATCCCCTCTGAGATATGTTGCAGATCATCAAACACAACGTTCACAGTTTCCATTACAGTTCTGGTCCTTTTGTTGAATACTCTGTATGTTGTGCTGACAACAGAGTATCCCAAAAAGATTCCTTCATCACTTGTGGCATCAAATTTTCCCAGCTGGTCTTTGTCATTGAGTATGTAGCACACACATCCAAAGACATGAAAATAGTTCACACTAGGAGGTTTCCCTTTCCACAATTCATATGTTGTGGTAGATGTACCTTTCCTAACATACACCCTGTTAATGATGTAGCATGACGTGCTCACAGCTTCAGCCTAGAAATGCTTGGACACTTGATTTGCATGCAACATGGCTCGTGCCATTTCTTGTAATGTTCTATTCTTTCTCATTACTACCCCATTCTGTTGAGGTGTTCTTGGCGCATACATCTGATGCATTATTCCTTGATCAGCACAGAATTTCTCAAATGTTTCATTTAGAAATTATCCTCCCCTATCATTTCTGATGCTTTTGATGGCGCATTTTTCATTTTTAAGCTGGAGTGCCAAGATCTGAAAAATTTCAATTGTTTCGGATTTTTCTCTAAGAAATCTCACCCATGTGTACTTGGTGTAATCATCAACCAGTACAAAGATATATCATTTTCCAGCTATACTCTTAACCTGAATGGGTCCTATAAGATCCATATGAACTAAATCAAGTGGACCCTTGGTAGTAATTTTAGCAACCTTGGGATGATGAACTTTGATCTGCTTTCCTTTTGAGCTTGGTCCACACACAAAGTTATCATCATTCTCTAACTTTGGTAGTCCTCTAACCAGCTCATGATTTGCCAATTTGAGTAATGTTTTAACATTCACATGTCCCAACCTTCGGTGCGAGAGATCAAGTTGACTAGGGGCATCTGCTATGAGACATTTTTTATTAGGCTTCCACATGGAACAGTTGCTTCCTGTTATGATTCCTTGGAGCTTCACATCTCATGTTTCATCCACAGCGCGACACTGATTCCTTGTGAAGGTCACAACCAGATCTTCATCACACAGCTGACTAATACTAATGAGGTTTGCTGTCAACCCTTCAACTAGGAATACGTCTTGTAATTTTGGGTTGCTATCTCCTGTGGTGTCACTTTTTCCTCTTATTTTTCCTTTACCCCCCCATCAAACGTGACCTTCCCAACATTAGAAGATTCCACATCCTTTAAGGATTCTGTTTTACATGTCATGTGCCTTGAACACCCACTGTCAAAGTATCATGCACTTTCTTGTGCCCCTGTGACACTTACCTCAGAGGTTAGAGCTGAGTAACAGTACATAAACTCCTTTCTTACCCAAATGTGGTTCTTGTATCATTTATCAACATGATATGCTTGTTCATGTAGCACTTGAAAAATCCTCTCATGCCACCAACCACATTTAAGCTTTCGGTGTGCCCACTCTTTGCAGTAACTACACTTGAATGAACCTCGATTGTATATTCTACTTGTTTTCCTTACATTAGATGTTCCTTCCTTGTGATGTGACACAACTGGTGTTTTGCCTCGATTGTCTGGTACATTACCAGTAGCCTTCACAAAGGTGGTAGTCTGACTTGTGCCGCCTTCATATCCCAATCCTTGATTACCAGCACCATGTCTTCCCATCATAAGTAGTTGATCGAGATCTTGAGTTCCTTTTGATAGCAACTTGATTTGCTTTAACTGATCACCTAGTTGCTTTTGTAACAGCCTGTTTCGTTCCTTTTCATTAAATAGCTCTTCCCTCAGAATATCCACAACTTCCATAAGAGTCTAATTTTCATCTTTCAATTCTTTATTATGAATTTGGCATGCTGCTAGTGCAATGCACAGTTCACCTTCTTCATTGGGTGTCACCTCACACTCAGATTCAGTATTCGAGTTCTCTTCAATGATTCCCACATAAGCCAGAAGATTTAGCATTTCATCTCCATTGCTCACTTCTGAGTATGTGTCATCACTACCATCATCTTGGCTGACAAACGATTTCTCTTTATGCTTCTATGTGTTAATGCATTCAAATTTTACGTGCCCAAACCCCTTGCACTCTTGACATTTAATGATTTCTTTCTTCTTAAGATTCGGACAGTCTGCCTTGTAGTGCCCAAAACCTTTGCACTCATGGCATTGTATATCATTCCTTCGATAACCCCTATCCATATATGTTCTCATCTCAGGTTTGACTTGATGAGGAGGATTACGACGTTGTCCTTGATCAAACTTCTTTAAGTACTTTTTGACAATGAGTCCCACCATATCTTCAAGTGTGTCTAAAGTTTGTGGCTCTGTTGCTGTGAATGCCACACCACCTTTCTTTTTAGGTTCTTCTTGTTTGATTTCAAGTTCGCGAGCTTGCATCATTCCCACAACCTGCTCAAATGCCATTTCATCTAAGTTTTTGGCGGTTTGAAGTGCTGATTTGTGAGACTGGTACTGGCTTGGGAGACACCTCAGAAACTTCTTTACCGGTTTTTTGTTCTTATAGGTTTTTCCTAAAGCATCCGATGCATTCGCAATAGATGATAATTTGCCACTGAACTCGTCAATGCTTTCATCCTCTCCCATCTTAATTCTTTAAAATTCTAAAGCCAACAAATCCATTCTTGTTCTTCTTACATCGTCAGTTCCTTCATATGTAGCATGTATTGAGATGAAGATCTCATAAATGTTGATATTGAATCAATAAGTCAAAATAAAGATATCAACTTGGAAAGGATAAAGACTTGCAAAACAAGCAACCATAAATCAAGACAAGTCAAGAAATGAAGCTAAATCAAGTTCTGGCCAAGAAAGCAATCGGGTCGGACTATGCGAAAATCTGAGCCTGGCCCGTAAAATCTGAGCCTGGCCAGACTGGGCCAGTTTTTCTCTATTCAGGCCTGAAATATTGGCATTGGGCCAAAATGAATTTAAGATGAGAAAAGCCCAACCAACCTCGACCAAAAATGTTCTACATACCTTCTAGAAGTTATTTGGCCGAGGTTTTAGGCGTTATAATTCAAATTGGCCGAAGAAGACAAAGGATGCATTGACGACCAAGCCACATGCGAGTCTGGCCTGAGCTGTCGCTGTCCCTGGCCCAGTTTCTGGCCTAAGCTGTTTTTGGCCTAGTTCTTTATGTTTTTCAATTCAAATATTTTCCTCTTATGTTTAAAACATATGCCACGCCATTTTCTCTATTTAAGAGTGGTGTTGGCTCATTGTAAAACTTAAGTAGAGAGAAAAACTCTCTCACTTCAATATATCTCATTCTCTCACTAAATTCTCTCTAGTCTTAGATCTATACTCTCAAATCTCGGTTTCTCTAAAATATACTCTCACTCTCTAAGCTACTTACATTCTGGTTACTTAGTCTAGACACTCTTAAAACACTTAGTTTCTTCAAACTCTCTCTTGGCTACAATACTCTCTTCTCTTGGCTACCTTTGAAGCTTCTCACTTAGTCACTGATTTTATGAGCTAACCACTCTAAAATTACAACATGGTATCAGAGCATAAGCTCCTCAACCTCTCTAGCTTCCGCATTCTTTGGTTACTTCTTAGTTTTATTTTCAAAAGTTTTTAGAACCTTTTAAACCGATTAAAATGTGTTACTAAGCTTCTTGGTTATAGTTAACTCTAAACCAGAAGTTTTCAGAGTTTTAAACTCTGATTTTGCTTACTTTAATCGGTTAAAAGGTGTTTGATTTGGTTTTAGCTTGTTTACTCTTAATTTGTCTTTAAATCGGTTTTTCAAGAGTTTAATTGGTCAAACACGTTTTGGTAAGCTTCTTGTTCATAGCCATTCTTTTTTGAAGCATTTGCTTCTGTTTTAAAGTCTTTAAGAGAACTTGTAGCTCCATCCTTGTTTGAATCGGTTTTAGAGCTCTAAGTC
>OVBE01010558.1:0-14890 GCA_900406425.1 Iberis pinnata
AATTGATCAGGTTAAACCTAGCATTAAGAACATCTATTGTATGAAGATTTAAGGATTTTAAAACCTAAACATATAGATTCGTCATCAAATCACCCTAATCTACCTAGCCCATTTTCTTAATGAAACTACTCACAACCCATGAAGAAAACACATATTCTCATGTTAGAATTATGTTTTCCCATGGTAGAAATCGAATAACAAGAATTAAGATAAGAAATTGAATACTGAAAATCAAAATGACTAGCAAAATAGACAAAAGTTTTTACAGAGAAGTTCTAAGATAAAAGCTAGAATGAAACTTAGGTTTTTTCTCCCAGGGTTTTAAAACAAGATTTTTTTTTCTTTTTTCTTTTTGTAACCGATATCGGCTGCTACAACCGGTACGGCTGGCCGATATCGGTACCGGTTCTCCTCAGCCGATACTTCTTGGTCGGTACACCTGTACCGGGCCAGGTGTATCGGTAGCGATATGCCCGGTACTTCTCGTGTGTAAACGATACAGGTTGATTCCAACCGATACATCCCAACCGGTACGGGTGTATCGGTTGGAATGTACCGGCTTTGTTCCTCCGTGACGGGTACCGGCCAGTTTGACCGATACATGTGGCCGATATGATGTCCGGTTTAGCTCCTTCAGCTTCTTTTGACTTCTTTTCTCTCGGTTTTGACTCGGTTAAGCTCCATCTTCCTTAGGTACCTGAAATATGCAAAAGAATGCAAAATGCAACCTAAACTATTCTAAATGCAAATGAAACTAACCAAAACAAGAACTAAATCGATGCCTAAAGTGGATAAAAACGCAATACATCACCCAGCTTGAATCTGAAGTTGCTCTTCATATGTGATGAAGTGAACTTGGTGTTGCTGACCCAGTAGTATTCGGTCCAACTTCTCATTCAGAGCTTTGATATCCGTCCTTGTGTTATCATCTGTTGCAGAGCCACCACGAGGTGTGCGATCATAGTCTTCACTATATATTCAATCATATTTAGCAAGGTTCTCTACAAGTTCCCAACCGTCATCAACACTCATGTTCAGGAAATTACCTTTGCTTGCAGTGTCAAGAAACATGCATATCTTTGGTAGAGCACAGTGATAGAGTGTGTTGAGGAGGGATGCTTTGCTAAAACCATGATGAGGACACTGTAGAGTGTAATTCTTGAAGCGTTCCCGTGCTTTTGAGAAGGTTTCAGTGTTTCGCTGTGCGAAACCAGAGATGTCATTCCTCAATCTTGCTATACGAGATGTGGAGAAGAATTTGGCAAGAAAAGATTTCTTGAAAGCATCCCAGGTGGTGACTGAGTTCATGGGAAGAGACTTCTCCCACTGATGAGCCTTCTCTCCTAGAGAGAATGGAAATAGACGCAACTTAAATGCGTCCTCACTCACACCATTGTTCTTGGTGAGACCGCAAAAGCGATGAAACTCGTCCAAGTGGTTGAGTGGATACTCCATTGGCAAACCATGGAATTTGTTCCCCTGTACCATTGCTATCAAGTTGTGCTTGATTTCGAAGTTGTTGTTCTGGACAGCAGGATGTATAATTCCATGATGCTGGGTGTGAGTGTTCGGGTTGTCACCAGCACCATTAGTGTGCTGGTTATCACGTTCAATGTTATCTTCCATTTTCATATCCAACCTTTTTAAATGTTCCAAGCGTTCTTGTTCACGTCTCGCGCAAGAGTATTCCCTTTCAAGAGCACGAATGTCTTCAACGATTAGAAGTCACTATGTTGGTCTTCTGCTTCGCAGGTTCATACACAACTATGCAAGTACCTGAAAACAAAGGAAACAAAGGAAAACAAGGTGAGTATGGTAGTAGAAAATACCCAATCGGCAACAACGCCAAATTGATTACAAGTTTTTTCTGTATCAATTTCCTATCCACATTATCATGTCATTGTAGCATAGATAGGTGTCAATCCAGTCAAGTGTGTTATTAACCACTCTAGATGCTGATGAATGCCATTAATTGAAGTCAAATGAGAAAGTGGGTTGTTGTCTAACAATCATATACAAGAAAACATGCAGCTAAACTAAAACAGAAAATATGAAACAAATACTAACATGCATTGACAAATATTAAGCATAAACAACAAGAAAGTAAAATGGGTAAAGATGCAATCAAGTGGAAAGCAGTTCCTGAGGATAAGGGTAATTGACTAGAGATCCTTCTTAAACTACCTAAGCACCTAACATAACTCAAACAATGAGCTAACCCTAGACAACAAATTCATATGCAACCAAGTCTAGTGTCTTGGTAAATGGTTTCATATGCAACCAAGTCTAATATCACCAGATCTAACTCTCATTAACGGTACACTACTAAAGCCAATAAGCACCCTAAACATCTAATATCTTAGGCTATGATGTGCAAATCTCTGAAATCACCATGTTCAGTCATTTCATTAAAGCCTTCTAAGTGCTGAAATGCCTAAAATCATATTTCAATTGATCATAAAGAAATCAACATAAAGAGCAATGAAATAGAAGGGATGTAGATGCAAAACAACTTAGGTACTTAGGAAGAACATGACATCAACACTAGTCTACCCCATCCTCAGGAACCTAAGGTAACTACTCATTACTCATGCTTGGTGCGAAATCAGTAAAACACGAAAACATAGCTACTAAGGAAAATATGAAGATCAAAAGTCAAAGATGATGAACACCAAGAACACTAACCCAGAGAAACAGAGTATCAATGAAACAGTAGCAAAACATAGAAAGTGATCAAGGTAAAAACAAGAATAAAAGCATAAAAACGCAGATCAACATGCACCAGATAGTTCACAGCCCTAATCTAAGCATGAAAATGAAGAAAATAGAAGATTAACATAAACTTAAGCAAAATCTGGGTTTAAAACATGAAGAACATCAAGGACAAAAGAGAGAAAATAAAACCTAAGAAAAAGCTAAAAATGGCAAAAAGAAAAGAGTCTCCTCCAAACGGAGGCGTTTAGGGCTTTTTATAGTGTTCAGAAAAAAGCGTGGCACCCGAAATTCACTAAGTAAAAGAGCATTGGCCGAATGGCCAAGCCAAAGTATGAATGCTTCCGGGAAAGAGGTTGAAATCCTAAACTTAAGAATTTAACTGAAAGAATCAAAGGAAACTTAAGTTGGTTCGTGAGAGATGCTGAAATTTGACCAAGTGTTGAAGTTTTTACAAGTTGGATGGGAAGGATTCATGAACTATTTGAGTGTTTAAGCATTGTTCTATTTATTTTTCATTTTTATAATTAATAATAAATAGACTACTTACTCCTCAGACATATTAATGTATCATGGTGGAAACCCAAAAATTATCACTAATGCTATGTAGGGGGGTGGTGATAGTTGAGGGTTGGACTGGTTGAGATAGAATGCGTGTATGGCTTAGTAAACCCCCTCAGATAATGCTTGGGATACATGATCGTGATGCCTAACAAGCAACATGTCCGTTTGGGAAGATCGATAAATGAAGATCGAAGTTCATATCATGGTTTGATTATGATCAAGTAGTTGGGAATCCGATTGTGTGGGCTAATCAGTCAAGAATTGAGTGGTACGACTGAAATATGCATTAAGATGCTAAGAAAATTAGTTAAGGCATAGGTTTGCCAAGAAAATGTGTAAACTGGTCGAGGATCAGTCAAGATGCTCGAATATGAACTGAACCATGCACAGGTTTACCTGATGTTGGGCTTAGTTGGGTTATCGTGTGGAAAAGAAGTTGATTCTCAGGAAAAATTAGAGTGTGTCCGAGCAGTGTGCCAGTCAGTCTAATCGGAATAGCTTGCCAATGTGCAGTGTGCTAGTCAGTCTGATCGGAACATCTTGCCAGCGTGCAGTGTGCTAGTCAGTTTGATCGGGACAGCTTGCTATCGTGCAGTATGCTAGTCAGTCTAATTGAAGTAGGTTGCCAACGAGCAGCCAGTCAGTCAGTTGATCTGAGAAGGTTGCCAGGGAGCAGTCTGGTTGGGTGGTTACCAGTGCGTCCTATGTCTGTCTGGTTCGAGCAGTGTGCCTGTTCAGAACACGGAAGCAGGATGTGGCCTGTTCTGAGTGGACCGTTTCCAAGCAGCTCGAGCCTTTATCTTTGCCCTTGGGTTTCTTTCTTCTCTTTATCACGAAAATATCAGTCTTTAGAGAGAAAGCTCCCATAGAAGGCGATAGTTCGAGTTGTGAAGGATCAATCCGTGAAAAGTGAATGATCAATCCGTGAGAAGTTACCTGTTGAGTTTGAGCAATCTGTCAACCAAAGAAATTAGTCAGTTCAGGATAATTTCGAAGGTGAGTGCGATTTATCCAAACCTTAGACTTTCCGCGTGATAGTCTAATGGTCTTGAGTGTCTATTTCTATGTTCTGATGACCTTTGTGGTTGTGATACATGATCCATAGAACCTTGGTGGCTGGATACGGATTGTGTGGAAGCTATGATTCCTTTCTGTGACCTTCGTGGTCAGTATACATGATTCGTAAAGCCTTTGTGGCTATGTACGGATTGTGTGAAGGATATGATGCCGTTCTGTGGCCTACATGGCCAGTATACATGATCCATATAACTGTATGGTTGGATGCATGTTCTGTGATGGCTATCTTGCCATGTTGAGGCCATGTGTGCCGTTTATACATGATCTGAAGGTCTGTGTGATCGTATACATGTTCTGGGTTGGTCGTAGAACCGTAAAATGGCCATGTGTGATGTATCCATACTGTTATCGGCTTCGTGCTGATAGTTAGGCTTAAGTGTCGTATTGTGGGTTAGACTTGTGACTGATCTAGGTAAACTGGATAGTCAGGATAGTCTAATCAGTCTGTGGACTAGACTGTTGACTAATCCGGGTAATCCGGATGGCCAGGGTAGTTTAGTCAGTGTGTGGGTTAAGACTAGTGATTGATTTGGATGAATCCAAGTGGTCAGGAAAGTTTAACCAGTCCATTTTATGGTTTTGTGAATGTTCTTAGGGAACCATATCTAATTATTGTGAAGTGGGACGAATTAAACCGTTCTCACTAAGCAAAGTGTATTTCTTATGCCTCCTTTGTGGTCGCAAGTAATGCTAGGAATGAGCAACACGCGGAACATGGGCAACGTTAAGGAAAGGATGGTTGGATAAGATGTATAGTTTTGGGTAGATAAAAACTTAGTAGTTCAATGTAATGTTTTAGCTTTTGTAGCAAACTAGTATGAACCGAACTAGTTGAATCTATCTTATAAAAATGCATGTTTAAAATTAAGAACTCTGAAAGAAAAAAATGCATGAAAATGTCTAAGTATAGACTTAAATATCTAAAACATGTGACTGGTTGGACTTCTGGACAGTTGAACGTCCGGATTTTCCAACTAGTAAGCCATTTGGCCTATCGGGCCAGTGTAGTCAGGGTGTTGAAAAAGTGGTATCAGAGCACATTATGATTATAGGATAAGTTCTAGAATAAGATGGGTTAGTGGGAAAAATACATCCTTCATGTGGCTTTGCCGCGGTAAGACTTCTCATTGCCATTCTGTGTGAAAAGTTAGTCTTGAGGCTAACTTTCCATTGAGTCTGTTTGCAGATGGCACAAAATAATAACAATGGGAACCCTGGTAATGGTGGTAATGGGAATCTAGGCAATGTTGCCTAAAATGAAAATGCGGGTGGTAATGTGAATGCACCTATTGGTGGTGCAGTGGGTGGTGCGCAAGTGGGAATTGAGACAGTCCTGACTTTGTTAGCACAAGTGTTGGAGAGGCTTCCTGGAGTTGGAGATGCTCCAGTAGGTCAACCGCAAGTGGTGGAAAATCCACCTGATGCTGAAGTGGAAGCTGATGTTGTTGAGGAAGGTCCTTCTTACCTTAAGATAATGGACCACATGCAATGTTTGGGCACCAAGTTCTTCTCGGGAGAAACATATCCGATTTTAGCGGATATATGGGTGTCAAGATTGGAAATAAACTTTGAAAGTATTCGTTTTCCAAAAGGATATAAGAAAGATCTAGTTGTGCACTACTTAGATGGTGATGCACATGTGTGGTGGTTGGGTGCCTCAGCTAGAAGGCATATCAACTCGTGGGAAAGCTTTTGTGAGAAGTTTAGGGAGAAGTACTTCCCACAAGAAGCTTTTGATCGACTCGAAGGTGAATTCTTGGATTTGCACCAAGGTATCAGAACGGTACGAGAGTATGAGGCGGAATTCAATCGTCTCAGGAGATATGCGGGTCGTGAGTTAGATGATGAAAAAGTTCAAGTCCGTAGGTTCATTAGGAGCCTAAGGATTGAAATAAGGAACCGATGTTTGGTTTGAAACTTTTCATCAGTTGGGCAGTTAGTCGAAAAGGCTGCCATGTTGGAATATGGAATGGGAGAAGAAGCAAGATTGTTGTACAAAAAAACGCCTATAATGCATGGACCAGTTGTGAACCATGCCGAAAATAAGAAAAGAATGTTTGATAAAGGAAGTGGTTCGCGCAATGTTGGTAGGCGCGGACCTTGTCCAAAGTGTGAAAAGATGCGCTTTGGAGAATGTAGAGCCGCATCAGGTGCATGTCATCTTTGCAGGAGTAAGAACCAACAAGTACGAAATTATCATGAAAGAGACCCAAGATCGATGGTTCAATAAAAGGGTAACAATGTAAGGGTGAAAATTCGAGGACGAATTCAGCCTAAGTGAGGGAAAATTGTAGCACCCAAAATTCACTAAGTAAAAGAGCATTGGCCGAATGGCCAAGCTAAAGTATGAATGCTTCGGGCAAAGAGGTTAAAATCCTAAACTTAAGAATTTAACCGAAAGAATCAAAGGAAACTTAAGTTGGTTCGTGAGAAATGCTGAATTTTGAAGTTTTCACAAGTTGGATGGGATGGATTCATGAACTGTTTGAGTGTTTAAGCATTGTTCTATTTATTTTTCATTTTTATATTTAATAATAAATAGACTACTCACTCCTCAGACATATTAATGTATCCTGGTGGAAACCCAAAAATTGTCACTAATGCTATGTAGGGGGTGGTGATAGTTGAGGGTTGGACCGGTTAGGATAGGATGCGTGTATGGCTTAGTAAACCCCCTCAGATCATGCTTGGGATACATGATCATGATGCCTAACAAGCATCACGTCTGTTTGGTTAGATCGATCAATGAAGATTTAAGATCATATCATGGTTTGATTATGATCAAGTGGTTGGGAATCCGATTGTGTGAGCTAATCAATCAATAATTGAGTGGTTCGACTGAAAGATGCATTAAGATGCTAAGAAAATCAGTTAAGGCATAGGTTTGCCGAGAATATGTGTAAACTGGTCGAGGATCAGTCAAGATGCTCGGATATGAACTAGACGATGCGCAGATTTACCTGATATTGTGCATAGTTGGGTTATCATGTGGAAAAGAAGCTGATTCTCAGGAAAAATTAGAGTGTGTCCGAGCAGTGTGCCAGTCATTCTGATCGGAACAGCTTTCCAGCGTGCAGTGTGCTAGTCAGTCTGATCAGAACAGCTTGCCAGCGTGCAGTGTGCTAGTCAGTCTGATCGGAACAGCTTCCCATCGTGCATTATGCTAGTCAGTCTGATCGAAGCAGGTTGCCAGCGGGCAGCCAGTAAGTCAACGGATCCGAGCAGGTTGCCAGCGAGCAGCAGCCAGTCAGTCAGTTGATCCGAACAGGTTGTCAGGGAGCAGTCTGGTTGGGTGGTTACTAGCGTGTACTGTGTCTATCTAGTTTGAGCAGTGTGCCTGTTCAGAACGTTGAAGCAGAACATGGCCTGTTCTGACTGGACCCTTTCCAAGAAGCTCGAGCCTTTATCTTCGCCCTTGGGTTTCTTTCTTCTCTTCATCACGAAAATATCATTCTTGAGAGAGAAAGCTTCCATAAAAGGCGATAGTTCGAGTTGTGAAGGATCAATCCGTGAGAAGCTGGTTCTTGAGCTTGAGTAATCCGTGAACAAAAATAAATCAGTCAGTTCGGGACGATTTCAAAGGTGAGTGCGATTTATCCGAACCTTAGACTTTTCGCATGATAGTCTAATGGCCTTGAGTACCTATTTTTGTGTTCTAATGACCTTTGTGGTCGTGATATATGATCCGTAGAGCCTTTGTGGCTGGATACAGATTGTGTGAAGGCTATGATGCCGTGTTGTCAGTATACATGATCCGTAGAGCCTTTGTGGCTGGGTACGGATTGTGTGAAGGCTATGATGTCATTTTGTGACCTGCGTGGTCAGTATACATGATCCATATAACCGTATGGCTAGATGCATGTTATGTGATGGCTATGTTGCCGTGTTGAGGCCATGTGTGCTGTTTATACATGATCCAAAGGTCTGTGTGACCGGATACATGTTCTGGGTTGGTCTTAGAATCGTAAAATGTCCATGTGTGCCGTATCCATATTGTTATCGGCTTTGTGCTGATAGTTAGGCTTAAGTGTCGTATTGTGGGTTAGCCTAGTGATTGATCTAGGTAAAATGGATAGTCAGGATAGTCTAATCAGTATATGGACTAGACTGGTGATTGATCCAGGTAATCCGGATGGTCAGGGCAGTTTAGTTAGTGTGTGGGTTAAGACTAGTGATCGATTTGGGTGAATCCATGTGGTCAGGAAAGTCTAACCAGTCCGTTTTATGGTTCTGTGAATGTTCTTAGGGAACCATATCTGATTATTGTGTTACGTGGGATGGATTAAACCATTCTCACTAAGCAAAGTGTATTTCTTATGCCTCCTTTGTGGTCGCAGGTAATGCTAGGAATGAGCATCACGTGGAACAGGGGCAACGTTAAGGAAGGGATGGTTGGATAAGATGTATAGTTTTGGGTAGATAAAAACTTAGTACTTCAATGTAATGTTTTAGCTTTTGTAGCAAACTAGCATGTGAACCGAACTAGTTGAATCTATCTTATAAAAATGCATGTTTAAAATTAAGAACTCTGAAAAAAACGAAAAATGCATGAAAATGGCTATTGGGCCAGTGTAGTCGGGGTGTTGCAAAAATCCCTAAAACGCATAAAAGACAAACGATAATCATTAAACTGGGTTTTGGGTCTTGTCCATCATGATTCAATTTGGTCGGGTGGAGCTGATCGGGCTCGAGCTAAAGGATGCATGCAATCGAGGTGGAATCGGGATGCGGTCGAGGTGAAATGAGGTGGCTCAGTCACTTGGCTTGATGGTGATCGAGGCGTGAAGTTGCGTGGTCAAGGTAGAGAGAGGAGTTCGAGCCGGGACCAAGGTGAAGATGGCTTGGCTCGATCACGAGATCAAGCCAGAAGATGCATGTGATCGAGCCGTGTTGACTTGGCTCGATCGCGGGATGAATATGGAGACCGAGATACAACCGAGCCAGCTTCGTCTTGGCTTAATGGTGGGCATGATGGTTTCTTGATGGTTGCTCGATGGTTTGGTCGAATCCTGACTTGAACTACACTTGAGTTGGTTCCATTCCACGCATTTCCCTTTCCTTCTCCAAATTCGCAACAACATTCTGAAATCTCCTGAAAGTCCTGAAAAATCTCCAAAATGCATGTATATGCAAGTGCTAATGCAAAACTTCATAAAATTGCAAACTTGCTAATAACATCTATAGATGCAACATATGTACAACTAAAAGACCCTAAAATGGCTAAATGACTTCTAAATTTCACTAAAATGCAGAGACATCAATGATCCTCAAACTATCAAGGATTACCGTCCCGTCTCTGTTGCAATACCATCTACGAAGTCATCTCCAAGATTCTAGCGAACCCCCTCAAGTCATGCCTTCTGGATTTCATTGAGCCAAACCAAAGTGTGTTTGTTAAGGGTCATCTGTTTCTAGATAATGTCTTACTTGCATCTAAGATTGCCAAGGACTATCATAGAGCCAAGGCATCTCCTCGTTGCACTTTCAAACTCAATATCTCTAAGGCTTTTGATAAAGTCAGCTGGGACTTCATCATAGTCTTCCTTCAAGCCATGAATTTCCCACCCTGATTTATCCATTGGATCCATTTTTTCCTCTCCACTACCACCTTCTCAATCTCTTTCAATGGTGAGTCCACAGGCTACTTCTCAAGTGCACGTGGAATACGTCAAGGTTGTTCCCTTTCTCCTTATCTTCATGTTATTGCTAACAATGTCCTGTCAAAACTTTTGAATGCAGCTACAGCTTCAGACAAATTTGGGTACCATCCAAACTGCCAAGGAATAGTTCTTACCCACCTATGCGTTATGGACGATATCCTAATATTCACAGATGGCACAACGCGCTTGATTAACGATATTTTAAAGGTTATGGATATGTTTGGTGATATTGCTCAGTTTTAATGCATAATAATGGGCATTTATGTCTGCTATTCTGCATTATTCTGAGTGTTTTCCTTGCATAACTGGTATATTTTTATGATTATAGGTGTTTGGGTCGTTTGGGAGCAAAAATATGCATTTCAGAGCAAATTAGAGCAAATCAAAAGAATTCCTGAAGTTCATAATGAAGTGATCGATCGAGCATTGTGAGATCGATCGAGCAGATTCTATGATGAAGTGCACGATCGGGCAACATTGGTGCTCGATCGGGCATTTGTGCCTGGAAAATCTGGAATAAGTGATCGATCGAGCAACTAGGATAACAATCAAGAAAAATTATTAAGTGCCCGATCGGACACTAGGAGATTGATCGAGCACTTTACCCGAGAAGAACCAGAAAATTTCCAAATTTTCATTCAACTCATCAAGCTTATCCAAACTTTCATATTTCTAATTATTTACTTTTTAGACTATAAAAGCCTTCGACTTAGGTTTATTTTGATTACGCTTTTACAACTTTTGAGACTTTTATTGAGGGAGAAGAATTCCTGAACCTTGTATTTGGAGAAGAGATTTTGAACCCTTTTATTATATCTATACTTATTTTAATTATGTATTCTTCAAAGATATTAAATTGTTTATGCTTTACAATGTCTGAGTAGTTCACTAGTTAGGTTTTAGGTTTTCCCAGGGAAATCAGGGTTGATTGTTAGGGTTATTCAAAAAGAGATTGAATTTGTTAGGTTCTCAGTCTAGATTTATTCTTAATGCATGAATTAGCTTGATCACCTAGTTCTTGATAATACTTGATAAATACAAAGAAATTTGGTTTAGAAATTTGACCTAATCTAGATGAGTAAATTTCTTTGCTTGCAGAAGTATTGTCTTAGAGGTTTATGAACTTATCAAATATGAACTGTAATGCATATCTGAATTATCTAAATTCGGCGGAAGTTTGTCTTTAGTAATTTGAATATATGGATTGATACTTCAGAAGGATGTTAATCTAGTTTATGTCTTTTGAGTTGAGAACTATTTTCAAACTAAAATCTCTGCCTGATAACCTGATTTATAAACCTGACTATATGTGGATTGCCTAATGCCTGACACTTTTATTTCATCGTTTACAACCGCTTTTATTTTATCGTTTTGATTCGTTACAACCAACTAAATTATTCTACCTTAGCTTGATTTGAAGTTAAACTGAATCATGTGCTTTTTAGTCTCTGTGGATTCGACCTTTTGTTTTACTACATTGATATGTTCTCTACAGTATTAGTATTAGAATTAAATTCTTAACCTGTTAGAATTTTGGCGCCGTTGCCGGGGACCAGTAGTGCCTTTCAAGTTTTTATTAAGAATCTAGTATAAGGTTTTTCTTTTACAATACTCATCTCGTTGTTTCTTCTTGTTTTTTTACAGGTGTATGATCAGAAGATATGACAAATCCTCTGAATTGCTAAGCCTCAGTAACTCAGAACTTGCATAGATAAAACGCTCAAACCGAAAAGCAAAGAAATGTGCAAGCTCATCCAATTCAATGGCTGAAAACGTTGATCTCATCAATCCGGTCGCACACGAAGGTCAAAACAATCCACCTTCTTTTGGACTCAACCAAATGATTATCCATCAAGATCGAGGTGGTGGTAACGGCAATCAAGTGCCACAAGGCCAACAAAGAGATGATAATAACCAAGTTCCATCGGAAAACCAAATTCCTCAGAACATCGATGCAAGAAACTTTGTCTTGTATGGAGATCCGGAACGAGTTGCTGATCAGCGCAATGCTCAGAACCACCCTATAGTTGGTTCTTTCAACAATCTTCAATCATTTTATACGAATATGAACCCCATTCCACCTCCACGGCCTCAGCGAAGGGAATACCAATTTCCCATCCAGCTTGTTCAAATGATCCATAACAACCAATTCAGTGGTTTACCAAATGAGCATCCAATGGATCATATTGAGACTTTTGAAGACATCTGCAATACTACCAAACTCAAAGGAGTATCTCGTGATTTCATGCATTGCAACTTGTTCCATCATTCTCTAGATGAAAGAGCATTTTGCTGGTTGAAATCTCTACCTGCTAGGTCTATTGTAATTTGGGATGATTGCAAGGCCAAGTTTCTCAAACAGTTCTTCACCACCACTAGGACTAATGCTTTAAGAACAAGATCTCTAGTTTTGCACAAAGTCATGTGGAATCATTCTATAAAACTTGGGAAACCGTCAATGAGCTTCTTCGTGATTGCCCACATCATGATTTCTCAGATGTAAGTCTCATCAACACTTTCTACAGAGGCATTGATAAGAAATACCAGTTGTCATTAGATACAGCCAGCGATGGAGACTTTATGCAAAAACCTATTCTAGATGCCTATCGCCTGATAGAGAACCTCGCGGGTAGCAATTGCAATCACTGCCCAGAGTTTGATCGTCGAACAAAAGCACCTACACCTTCTTCTAACTATGAACTTTCAGAGATAAAGAGCAAATTCTCAGAGATGAAAGGACTGCTTAATCAACTTCGAAAGAATCAAAACCCGATACATGTTAGTTTTGCTGAAGATGTAGAAGTTGATTGCTTTGCTCTTCAAGAACATAATTCTGAACGAATTGAGAAGGAGGTGAGTTACATCAATAGTCAAGGTCAAAGGGTGTACAACCAAGGGTACAATAAAGGATTTAACAAGAATCTTCCAAATTTATCTTGGAGAAGCATTAATGTTGAAAACCCTTAAGATCAACATTATCCACATCAACAAAAGACCTTTGTCCAGAACTCTAATTCAGGCGGTTTTCAGCAAACCTCTCAGCTTGTATTTCAAAAAGCACTACCAACTCAGCCTCAACAAAGTAATACAATAGAGATGATGTTCAAGCAACTTTTAGGAGGCCAACAACAGTCCCAAAGAGATGTGAAAGAGATGAATCAAAAATTTGAAGCACTCTCTACAAATATGAAGCATTTAAATATACAAGTTGCTCAGACTTTTGAATCTGTTAAAAGACAAGTTGGTGTCTTTCCTGGGAAAGTTGAGGACAATCCAAAAGGTTATTGTAAGTCTTTAGCTGCTGATTTAACAGAGGAAGTGGTGATTTAGAACAAGATACATATTTTGAAAATTTGGAAAAAGATGCAGACACGACTGCATGATATGGCACTCTTTTCACAATAGGCCAGTCAAAGGAGGAGATCGATCGGGCACTCCTTGCCCGATCACGCATCAAGGCAAAAAAATTCCATGAGCAATTGATCGATCGGGCACATTATCATCCCGATCGAACCCTAAAGTTGGACAAGAATCAGAGCGAGTTGTCGGATCGGGCACTCAATGCTCGATCGAGCATACGGTGTTGAATAAAAAAATAAAATAAAGAGATCGATCGATCCATTCAGGGATCGATCGACCCCCCTCCCAGATTTCTGCACTTCCTTCTATGACCTACAAACCCAGAATTCCATACCCAGTGCAACCTAGAAGGCCCGTATTAGAGTTTTAGGATGGAGAGATGATTGGAAAGCAACCAAATCCACTTAGAAAACTCCATAAGCTATCAATGGAGTACAATTCACAAATTCTCTCTATGATACTGGAGCTAATGTGAGCGTTCTGTAAGTCACTATTGCAGAACGATGAGGAATAACAAGCATCACACCATATAACATGACCGTTAAGCTTGCTAATTACTATACTGTATCTTCCTGTGGGTTTATATCTGATCTATTGGTACAAGTTGGAATTTGTCTCATTCCTTTTGATTTCCTCATCTTAGAGATGAATGGGTACCAAGATGAACCTTTGGTTCTAAGGAGACCTTTTCTTGCAACCGTAGGAGCCTTTGTTGATCTACCTAATCGGCGCATATCCCTGAAGACCATCAAGAAAAGAGTTTTCTATCCAGCAAAATCTCCAAAGGGGATACCCAAGCTAAATATGGTAAAAGAAGAAGAGGTGAATAATGAATTTCAGATTGAACATGAACCAAAGAGTGTAGTTTATGAACTCTTACACGAAGAACCTTAGGTCTCGACAAAGAATTTCATTCCATGGATCAAGGAAAAGGTGAGGGTGAAACCAAAGAAGACAAAAAGGGACTCTCACGTGACTTTGATTCCTTAAGCAATAGTTGGAGGTGCAATTGAGTATAAGGTGAAATGCAAGGGTTTTTCAAAACCTTTCTCTAATCTTAGAGCAATATTCACCCCAAATTTTAAGGAGAAATGAATTAATGTTACAAAAGAGGCAATGAGTAAGGTTCTGAAGCTGAATGTATATGATTTTGGAGCTTGTTATGGAGCATCTCTGGATGTTGATTCAATCCCAACTTAGAGGTAAGTAACGTCAAGCTAAGTGACGTTAAATAAGCGCTGAGTGGGAGGCAACCCGATATTTGATGTCTAGATTAGTTGTTTTTCAAATTTTGAGTCAGTTTTAGTCCTAACTTACTTATTTTTAGTTTTGAGTTTAAAGCGATTCAGGATACAACTGGTGAAAGATCTTCAAGACACTACGGATTAGCTCTTATCTATTTTCATTNTAGTTTTAGTCCTAACTTACTTATTTTTAGTTTTGAGTTTAAAGCGATTCAAGATACAACTGGTGAAAGATCTTCAAGACACTACGGATTAGCTCTTATCTATTTTCAT
>OVBE01010559.1:0-14382 GCA_900406425.1 Iberis pinnata
AGTTCATTGATATTAGACTGATAAACACAAAGAGATTTGGTTTAGAAGTTGGATATACTCTAAATGAATAAGTGGTATTGCTTGCGAGAGTATTGTCTTGATTGCTTGTGAACAATTGAATTTGATCTTTAATGCATGTTCTGTTATTTAAAAGACGGNTTTAATACTCCGGGAGGAGATTAAACCATCTTTGTCTTTCATGTTGAGAACTATTTTCAAAGAAATTCCCTGCATGATAAATTGACCTTCAGTCGTGATTACCTATGGTTTCCCTGATGCCTGACGCTTTTATTTTATAAGTTTTAAATCGTTTTAATTTATTGTTTTGATAACCATCAATCTTATTATTCTTGCTTTAGCCAGATTTGAATTGAAACTGAATCGTGTACTATTCTGGTGTCTGTGGATTCGATACCCTATCTTTGCTAAATTGAACTGTTCTCTGCAGTAATAGACTAGGATTAAATTCTAGACCTATCATTCTGCTTCTGATGTTAGCATGAAGAACGAGATCAAGGCACTGAATGAGAAGTTGGATAGGATACTCCTGGGTCAACAACATCAAGTCCACTTCATCTCTGATGAAGAACAACTTCAGATTCAAGCTGGGTAGGCTAACCAGCAAGAGGAAATGTGTTATGTGCAGAACCAAGGTGGTTACAACAAAGGGTACTTCAACTACTCTAACAACCCTGGTCTTTCTTACAGAAGCAACAACGTTACTGACCCACAAGACCAAGTGTACCCACCACAATAACAAAAGAACTCTCAACCTTTCATCAACTACAACCAGAATAGAAGTTTCTTCCCAAAGCAGCAACAAAAAATGGTTTTCAACAACCACATAAGCAACCTACTGGTGCACCTCCTGGTTTCTCATCTAACCAACCTCTAGCTCAACCTTTCAACATTGAAGCTATGTTTCAGCAACTTCTTCAAGGCCAAGCCACTTATTCAATGGAGACATCGAAGAAATTTGGTGAAATCCAACACAAGATGGACACTTCATTCGGTGCCATCTATCCGAAGCTTGACACTCTCAACTCTAGGGTCACTAATCACGAAGGCAAGACCACATCCACTTATGCTTCTACGAATGGTAAACTTCCGGGAAAGTCGGTGCAGAACCCAAAGGACTATGCTAATGTCAATACCATCTATCTTGGGGGAACAACTGCCATCACAACTCTAACTTACCCTACTATTTGCACTGAGGACAGTGTGATTCAAGTTGGGGGGATTTGAGTTCAAACGTAGCTGCACCTCTGGAGTATGAAGAATATGTTCCTGTTAGCAAGCCTTTTGATAAGTTACCTACTTCAAAGGAGACTTCAACACCTTATGATCCACCACCCTACATCCCAAGACTGTCATTCCCATCACGTTTCAAGAAATAGATCATGGCAAAATACCCAGATATCTTTGAGAAACCTATGAAGGAAGAGATAGCTGAGGAAGTGCTGGAACCATCTAACGAGTGCAATGCTTTGATAACTACGAAGCAAGAGGATCCTGATTCATTGACCTTGCCTTGCTCACTAGGAACCCTGACCTTTGAAGGTTGCCAATGTGATTTGGGAACATCTATCAACTTAATGCCTCTGTCCACTGCCAAAAAAGTTGGGATTTGACAAGTTCAAAGCTTCCAACATAACTTTGTTGATGGCGGACAAATCAATTAGGCATCCTATTGGCATCTTGGAAAGCTTACCTATCAAGATCAAAGTTGCCTAAGGATCCATTGATCTTTGGAAGACCATTCTTAGCCACAATTGGAGCCGTAATCAACGTCAAAAAAGGTCACATAAAGCTGAACATAGGAAGAAGCCCCAAAATGATTTTAAACATCAGGAGAAAAACTAAGAAGCTCACTTTCCAAGGTTAGCTATTCTCTGTGAAGGAACTGAATGAAGACAATCCAAAGAATGGGTACTCAAGCAGTGAAGCAGTTGAAGATGAACTGGGAAAAGAACCTACACAGTTTGGAATGCACCATGAAGCTTTCAAACCTATCAAGGAACCATATAAGGAGCTTCAGTGGAGTTAAAAGAAATTAGGACATTGGTAATGTCAAGAGCTGAAGATAATCTGAAGGATCCAGGAAAAGGAAGTCTTGAGTTCAAACCCCAACCTGAATGTGCACCACCTCAGAAGCCACCTTCGAACACCCCAATTCCTGAAACATGTTTGGAATCTCATGCCCAAGGCGTGGAAATCAAAAATGAAGACCAAGTGTTTCTACTTAACAAAAGGTTCATGTACTATCTGGGAAATTTGGATCCACTATGTTCCAAGAGCTTCATGATCAAGGAGATACTATCTGGTGAAGACATCATACTTGCTTTGGAAGTTGATGAAAAACCAAAGCTGAACTACAAGGTTGATTAGAACTGTGACAAAAGAGCTTTCTCGGAAAAGACCTTGGTTTTCTTTAGAGAGTCGTCTCAGGGTCGTTATTCCTAAAAACAAGAAGTCAAGCTCAGTGACTTAAAACAAGCTCACTTTGGAGGAAGTCCCATGTCTATCTCTGTATATATTTAAATTTCAATACTTTTTAAAATTTCATAACTTGATTTAATGCATTTTAGTTTTCAATTGGTCTTGGTGTTTTAGGTACTTACGGGATAAGTTTCGGGAATCTTGCAAAGAGAAGAAAAATGGTATATGGACCAAATGCTCGACAATACGAAATAAAGCCATGTTTCGGGCCATGATTGATCCATCTTCAACATGGTGATCAATCCATCGTTTCACCCAAGATCGAGCCATGTTCGACAAGTGACCGATCCGCAACAACGATTGGATCGATCTGCTTTCAATAGTGGATCGATCCACATCTTCACACCGAAATCGATCCACATGCTCAGACCATAACCAAGCCGTTCTTTGAAGTTTTGATTGAACCAAGGAGTCCATTCAACCACTTGGAGTATGACCGAAATCGATGCCATCACTTCTCTCACACAAGTCTCACCCACTTGCCCACTAACTTCCTTTACCCCCATGGACAAAAGATCACCTACATCACCTCTCTTACACACCCACTACTCAAGGAAATGTCTACTCAAGCTTTACAAGATTCCCTTACACACCCACACCCCCAATGTTCCCTCTTTAATCCCCCTCCACATACACCATCCTTGATCCTCATCCACATGTTTTCTCATCACCACTCTTCAACCAACAAGCAACAACAATCGATCCAAAGAGTCTATTTAAGGGAGTCTCTCACCCCTTTATTTCTTGACACTCAAACTTGCTCTTACTTAAGAAATCTCTTTCAACACTTAAACTTCTAGAGGATTTCGATCTGTTTTCATAGGATAACAAGCTTCTTCAGAATTTACGCCAAGATTTCAATAATCATCAACTCGGTTTCACCTCTAAATTTCTCTGAATATTTTTTTCATTTTTACGGGTTCGAACCTAAATGTTTAATAAAGGGCTGAATTTTTCGGAAATCGGTTTTATCACATTTTCCTTTTGAAAATCGGTTGGGACTTCTGAGCATGTATGATGAACTCTCTTTTTTTTTTTAAGGGTTGAACTCGGTTTTTGCTCGAAACTATGCTATTTCCATCATCGAATCAACTCTTCATTAGTTGCAATTGAGACTTGATGTCTGTTAAACATGTTGAAAAAGTTGCTGACCTTTCTGAAAATTTTTCCACTTACTGTTTTTAGGGACACAATGTCGCACGGTGGTATGCCCAGTAGCTCACAGGGACAATCGCTTGAATAAATCTATGGGAGACTGATGCAATTCAATTTCACGGGATCAAGGTTTCCTGATACGAAGATTGTGAGAACTCTTGGTATCTTGGAAGGAGTCCAAGACATACTGGGGATGATGATGATATCAACCGTGGTCACCCATAATCATGAGGCATACCAGGAGAAAACTTGCATGTTCCTAGCATCTCTGGAGGTCACCTATTGCTATGGTGATGATGAAGTTAATGACGCTTTTGGAGGTTTTATAACTTTCAAAGACCTGGATGGGAAAACCAACAAACTAACTTTCGGGCAACATGGGGTATCTATGGCTTTCACTGCATGAAACATCAACCAAATAAATTCGAAAATGCTCAGGAGGAGGTAGAGTTCGTTTGGTATAAAATAGCAGCGGACGATTTTCAACACGGACAGACCAAAAGCTCTAGCATCCGCCACCCAGCGGTCAGATATGTCCAGCAGATCTTAGCTAGTTCATTCTATGCTTGGAAGGACACCAACATCGTAATTGCTGAAGAACTGAACTACCTGCGCCTGGGTGTTTTTCACCAAATCCGCAACTCCTTGCACAACCAAAACTTGTTTCCCTACTTAGGTCAACTAAGACCCTGCCCTCTCAAGCTGTTCTTGGAACAACTGCTGACATACAAGAACCCCAACTGGAGAACGGGAGGAAGGATGAGACTCGAACTAAGCATCGGAGGGTGGATAACACCGATTTTCAAGATACTTTGGGTACAACTTGGAGGATGCACTTACCCATCAAAACTAATGGACATGGACTACTTAATGGAAATGTGGTTCATAGTGGGAAGTTTGAACTTCCAATTCTGCTATCTGTTCCAGCTGGTATTCCACAAGCAAGGGGTTTCTTACTCCCCAACCGCAGATTGACTGCCTTTGATAGAGACAAGAATCTCGAGTTCTGCCATGACATTTATGACTTAAGGGCGATCATCTCACAAATGACACCTATATGACCTCCTATGGACTTCTTTTTGAGCCTCTATCTAGATGACCACTAGCCCAGCTAGGGTAACTGAGGTCCATCTGAATCCCCTCCTTCATTGTATAATCCGTCCAATATGCTTTATCTCCTGTATGGTGTGTCTAATTGTTGCTTATGTTTGTTGTTTAAGTTTAAAATGTCTTTTTGCTTTCACCATCTGTCCTTCCTTGAGTCCAATCCTGAATTTGGTTTACACAGAGACTGTGTAATTCAATTTTGGGGGAGGATTCGGGGGACTTACTATCTAATGAAAAATTTCCTTGTTGGTTCCTTTGTCTCCATTTTGTATAGCATTTACATAGAATCTATTAGTATCTAAAAACCATAAAAATTTGAACATTTTTAAAAAATCATTCTTCAAACACAGAGTGTCATTGTAATTGCATTTCATATAGTTGCATATAAGATGTTGCATTTCATGTAGTTTTACATGCATAGGGAACTAAGAAGATAATAACCTTGTAAGTATGCTATTTTTTCAGAAAATGTTAGTGCTCTGGTTATTAATTGTCTAATGCATTCTGAAATTGTCTGAAGTAAAACTGCACCCTGCTTGGAATGTGAACTTGCATGATCATTTGTCTCATGAAGCATGTTGTGATTTGAAGTTTGTTCCTATCTATAAGTACTTGAATTTGAATGTTTAATTGTCATGTTTGTGTGTTGAATATGAACTCATGGATAGTATATACATATTTGGGTTATCTTCTACCTTTTACCACTCTTTTTAACCCAAGTAGAATCTCCACCCTTGAACCTTCACTACAAGAAATATGCATTTTCTTAGCGGTCAAAAAACGTTATCGTACGATAGCATAGCAGTTAATTAAACGCTCTGACAGCGCCCGTCATTATAAGTCAGACACTTTAGATAGCATATTTAATGTATGCTAAAATTATCAAAGTTACGTCAGCGTTGTTGAAGATGCAATTGTTTATTTTTATAATAGCGTCGTATATTTGTTATTAAAGGTTTTTAATAATAGCTTTAGTTTTTTTATATTCAATAGCGTTGGATTTGTTTTATAATTTGATTGCATCTATAATAGTTTATTTTACAAAGATAGCAAAATATTTGTGCTATTATTGTGTTGTAATTACCCGACAATTAATATTATTAATTTTTTTTGCACCCGATAATTAATATTATTAATTTTTGTTTTGCACCCGACAATTAATATTATTATTTTTTCTGGTGTGCACCCTACAATTAAAATTATTATAATTATACAATTGAATTTCTTTTGTAATTATAATATATTTTTGAATTTTTTGTCAAATAAAAATTAAATAATTTTATTATATTCATAAAACATTTCCATGTTTACAAAAGAGTAGTATTTACATAATGTAAGAAATCAACCATTAAAACCCATAAAATCTATTAAACATCACCAAGACTATTTCAATATACTACCAAACATCATCATCTTCACTTTCTCCATCATCTGTTTCTTGTGTAGCTCTCATTACAACATACCAATTTGAAGAATCATCTTCCCCAGAGTAGAAAACTTACATCGTATTGCAACTACATAAAAAGACAAATGTTCATCAGGATCAATGAAAAGAGAAACTTTATTTAAATAAATAAAAGCAATCAAAAGATAAAAGCGAGAAAATCACCATAGGAGATAGGAGTACTCTACCTGAATTGAAGCTAGCAGACCAGTCACATTCATCCTAACCTCCCGGCTTACAAGCTCGATATTGTGAAATTCAATGTTCTTGACCATATAATAATAGAAAAACAGGGATGCAAAATTAAATAAAGATCGTTTTCATTGAATAACTTCCTGCCTAACTAGAGGCCATTGGCAGGTGTCTCTAAGCATCGCAGTCACTTGCCTTTTATTGAGTCTTTTAGTGTATCAGCTATTCGACAGACCTACAAACACCTAAAATAAGCAAAGATCTTTAATAATGCCACATAATATTCATGTGAGTAAAATGTGTGAATTAGAACTATACTTCCATGGGAAGTAAGCAGCCTTTGTGTTGCTCCCTGATTGGATAGCAGGTAGTGATGGATATTTCACTTTATAGTTATATTTCTCAGCGAAATACTGTATAACAGTCTTCTTGCTGTTGTCCTCTGAAGTGAAACTGAAATGAATACAGAAAATGTAATAAGATGCTATGAAACCAAAAGATTAAAAATCTTGCAATAAGGTAATTAAAAGAAACATATTCACCTAAGCTGGTTGATGAGCCAGTTCATCATCATTTGGTACCAAGAACAAGCAAAACTAGATTAACAATCATCTTCTTACAATCTTATTTAGAATGTTTCCCAAATTGTAAGTCCGTTTCAGACTTTGTCTAAAGTAGAGACGCATAAGAGGATATTATTGTCTGGAACTCCATTTCAGAACAACTTCCAAGAGCTTTGTAATGTATTAGGACTTGCTAGACCTAAGTATCTAGAGAAGCTTACATCAACACTTAAGAAAAGTGGTATGACTGTTAAAAGTAGTGATGGAATCAATAAGCGCGGAATCGAAGAGCTTAAGACAGTGATGGAATCACTAAGCGCGGAATCAATCGTATGATACTTCGTATCTATACCCCAAATTACAAGATGATCAACTATGTTTTCTAATTTTTGATGGCATAAATTTCGGCAATCTCTACATGGGCAAAACATTTCAGTCAGATTACCCAATCTTCTTGCTGACGAGTTTACGAAATTGGTTACTCCTTTCGAGTACTCGGGACTAGCCAAAATAGGTATCGTAATCCAAAATTTTTAAAAAATTCTCTCTCAAACTCTAAGCAGGGCGATTTTTCTGGAGCTTTTCTCCGGCGAATCTTAACAACCCAACAACTTTTTCCGATCAGAGAATTTTCTCTGACTACGGTTTATTTCCACTTTTTTCAAGCCACTCCTCCGATCTCTGTTACAGGCGGTGCATGATGGAGCAACAACTTGAATTAGCGTTGAATACCTTGTCTTTAGAAGACGATACTCCAATAAAATTACCTGCATCTGCGGCATCAAACTCAATGCAAAGAGTCCATAATAGCATTGTAGGTCGTCTAATTAATCCAGAAAAGCAAAATATGTCAAGGTTCATTGACAAGATACCTTTGATTTGGCGGGTAGCTGGACGAGTAAGAGGAATAGCTATTTCTAAAGCTACTTTCCAGTTTATCTTTAAATTGGAAGAAGATCTAAATATGGTCCTTTAGAATGGTCCTTGGACTTTCGATGATTGGTTAGTAACAATTGATCGGTGGAAGCCTGATCCACCATCGGACTACCTCTGTTATTTGGACACTTGGATCAGGTTACACAACATACCCTTGGAAGTGTTCACTCCAATTACAATGAAATCGATTGGTATGGCAGTAGGGAAAGTCTGGGAGGTGGCTTATGATAGTGAAAAATCGCACCAAACAGATTATGTTCGGGTTTTTATCCGATTTGATGTCCATAGACCAGCCTTCAAGTCCAGAGAGATAGAACTTCCGTGTGGTAAATCAGCTTCATTCCTTATTGAATATGAAAAATTCAAAAGACGGTGCCTCGCATGCCAAAGAATGACACATGATGTATCGAATTGCCCTCTATCTAAGCCACAATCTATTAATGTCCAAAACACTTCAACTACGGCTTCTGCAGCAAGAAAAGAAACTAAAGAGGGTAAGTCAACAGATGATCTTTCAAAGGCTCAAGTACCAGCAGGATCCACCAAAGATTTGTCATTCATATCCCACCTGTCATCACAAGAGAAGAATGCAATCTTTCAATATTTGGCTGTAGAGGATCCAAGTGAACAACAAGCACGATTCCTGCGGGTCAAAGCTAAATTTGATTCAGAAGACAAAACAAATGTTTCAGACGATATAAACATAACCACTAATCTGGAGAAGGGTAAATGACATGTCTTTGGTTTTCCCGGACATAATTCTGAGCTCTTCTCTCAAATGTTGTCTAGCGGAATAATTGTCTCAAATCTTTTTGATCAAAACCTTCAGATGGATTCACAGGAGAAACTATCTCTTGATGCCACCTTGTTGAGTAGTTCTACGGTATTCAATCTAGGTTCTAATAAACTTATTGTAACCGGAACTACAAACCAAGGTAAATCAAGAAGAAAGAGACCGAACAAATGGGTTAGGCAAGCACGGTTAGCGAACAAGCTGGGTGGATTTTCTATGAATGAGTCTCTAATGGAAGTGACTCCTAATGAAGGTGATAGAGAAACCACAGAATTTACATCGACAAGTTTCAACAATACTCCAAAAAGGAAACGTGTTGGAGACGTTTCATTCATTGATGAGTCCCCAACAAAGAAGATAGTTCAAGTTAAAGAACTTCCATCTTCATTCATTCAAAAGACGGTAAGTGAGCAGGAGTTTTCGCTCACTCCGTCTGAGCATCAATGAGCATAGTGAGTTGGAACTGTCGGGGTTTGGGAAACGACCCGACAGTTTGACGAATCCAGGAATTGCGCCAAGTGCATTTTCCGGTTATTCTGTTTCTACAGGAAACCAAAAACTCATAAGAAGTGTTGGAAAATTTAAAAGGTGGTTTAGGATATGACAACTTATTTACGGTGGAACCGATAGGGCTAAGTGGTGGCTTAGCTCTATTTTGGAAGAATTGTTTTGACATCACGATTCAGTTCACAAATCGAAGATACATTGATACAAAGGTGAAACTTGGATTGTTGGAATTCTATATTACTTTCATATATGGAGAACCAGTCACAAGTTTAAGACCAAGATCATGGGAGAGATTGCAAGATATAGGAGTAACTAGGAATCACCCATGGTTGGCAATAGGAGATTTCAATGACATTTTGGATAACTCGGATAGACTATGCGGACAGCCTCGACATGAAAGAACTTTCTTATCTTTCCGAGACATAATCTGAGGATGCCGACTTTCAAAAGTAACTAGCTCGGGCAAATCTTTCTCTTGGGCATGATACCAAAACAATATCTGGGTACAATGTCGGCTAGATAAATGCTTCGGAAACAATGAGTGGTTTACGTTGTTCCTTAGAGCTCAAGTACAATTTTTTTATAGTATTGAATCTGACCACAGACCAATGCTTTTAAAATTTTTTCATGAGAACTTTGTATTTCGAGGAAAATTTAAATTTGATAAACGGTGCCTTGAGTTTCCAGAAGCTATAGAAGTTATATCCTCCTGCTGGGGAGATGAAAACTCAAGGAAAAGCACTTTTGATAGACTTGCTACTTGCCGCAAAGGTCTTTCGAAATGGCGTAGAGATAATCCGCAAAATGCAAAAGTGCGAATAGATCTCTTAAGACAGCAAATCGACACTGAAATCTCAAAAGAATTTCCAAATGCGGCTGCTGTTCATCAATTAAAACGGTCTCTTAATAGTGCATATCACTCCGAGGAGCAATACTGGAAACAAAGAAGCAGGGAACGTTGGCTTCAAGATGGGGATCGAAACTCTAAGTTTTTTCACACAAGCGTGAAAAGTCAGAGGAGTAGAAACAAGATTCAGGTACTTTTGGATGATCAAGGCCGAGAGAATATTAGTGAAGGATCAATATGGGATTGATGTTGCATAATTTCGAGACTTATTTACTTCAACCAATCCACAACAAAGTTTGGAACTTCTGGAATCGTTTGAGTCCCGAGTCACTTCTGCAATGAACAGGAAGCTGTTAGCTAAAGTGACAGAGGAAGAGATTCACCGGGCTGTCTTTGGTATTGACCCATCCAAGTCACCAGGTTCATACGGTATTACTAGTCTCTATAATCAACATTTTTGGAATCAGACGAAACATCTATTGATGAAAGAGATAGACGGTTTTTTTGAAACTGGAGTGTGCCCTACAGACTGGAATTTTACCCATATTATGCTAATACCAAAGGTTTCCATTCCAAAACGTATGACCGAGCTCCGTCCCATTAGCTTATGCTCAGTGCCTTATAAAATTTTGTCTAAGATTCTTTGCAACAGATTGCGATTGATATTGCCGGACATAGTTTATTCTTCTCAAGGGGCTTTTGTTGCTAAACGACTAATTTCCGACAATATCCTAATCGCGCACGAAATGATTCATGGCTTAAGTACAAATCCTCTATGCCGAGAAACTTTTATGGCAATAAAGACTGATATGTCGAAAGCATACGACCGAGTGGAGTGGTCTTTTCTACAAGACGTCTTGACTGCCATGGGGTTTGATGCAAGATGGGTGACATGGATCATGTCTTGCGTGCAAACGGTCTCATATTCAGTACTGCTTAATGGATAGGAACATGGTTATATAAAACCTGAAAGAGGATTACGTCAAGGTGACCCTCTATCCCTGTTATTATTTATACTTTGTGCCGAGTTCCTAGTCCACACTTTGAAATGAGCAGAATCGCAAGGCAAGATCAGCGGGATGAAACTATCAAACCAATGTCCAACTATTCACCATCTTCTTTCCGCATATGATAGTATGTCCCTTTGTAAGGCTAATCTACAAGAAAGTGATGAGATTATTAATTTCCTTAAGGTGTATGGTGAGGCGTCAGGACAGATGATTAACTTTCAGAAATCATCAATCATGTTTGGTGATAAGGTAGATGGTATTCTGAAGCAACAAATTAAAGATTGATTAGGGATTCAAAACGAGGGAGGTGTAGGTTCTTATCTGGGCTTACCTGAGTGTTTTAGTGGTTCAAAAAGAGACCTTTTGGCATATATCAATGAGAAACTGAAGAAGCATCTTAATGGTTGGTATGCAAAAACACTTTCTCAGGGAGGCAAAGAGATTTTACTGAAATCAGTGGCTATGGCTTTACCTGTCTATGCGATGTCATGTTTCCAATTGCCAAAAACGACTTTGAAGAATATAACTAGTGCTATGATGAAATTTTGGTGGAATTCACAAGCTGGAAAACAACCAATCTATTGGATGTCTTGGCAATCTTTATGACGACCAAAGAAAGAAGGAGGATTGGGGTTTAAAGATTTGGCTAAGTTTAATCAAAGTCTTTTGGCAAAGCAGGCATGGCGTTTATTAGATAAACCAGACAGCTTATTAACACAAGTATATAAGGCTCGTTATTATCCGAATAAAGATTTTCTTTCTAGCAATCATGGTAAGAGCCCTTCCTTTGCTTGGAGAAGTAACTTATTCGGTAGAGCTTTGTTACGGCGTGGTTTATCTCTGTCTATTGGTGATGGTTCGGATACATTCGTATGGACAGCCCCTTGGATTCCGTATTCTATACCAAGAGCTACACTCAATCCAAATATCTCGATGAATGTTCTTCTTAAAGTTTCGGACTTGATCTGTTCAGTATATGGTAAGTGGAAGAATGATCTTTTAGACCAGCTCTTCTATCCCGATGATAAAAGGCTGATCATGACCTTGAGACCAAACCTATATCGAAATGATAGGGATATATGGTACCTAACAAAATCAGGTTATTACACGGTTAAGAGTGGATATCTTCTTGCAAATTCTAGGAATGAAGATGGTATTGAAGAACGTTTAATCTCTCAGCCTTCTTTACAAGGATTAATAAGCGAAATATGGGGACTTAAAACGTTTCCAAAAGTTCGTTTGTTCATCTACAAAGCGCTTAATAAGGCGGTAGCAGTGAAGTCCTGTCTTAGATCAAGAAGAATCATGGTTGATCCTCTATGTCCGATTTGTATGCATCATGAGGAGACTTTGAATCATGCTTTATTTGATTTTTGGCGAGCGAAAAGGACTTGGATTTTAGCTGGAATTGACGAACATCACCCAGATTTTTTCTCTCACTCTATATATGCCAATTTTGCCTATATGTTTGGCTTGTCTAAGCAGGTCTCGTCGCAAGAGCCTCTAAGGAATTTTTGGCCTTGGATAATATGGGCAATTTGGAAAGGTCAAAATGAAGTTGTATTCAAAAATCTACCTTTTAATGCAGAGCAGATCCTTACACGAGCAAAGACGGACTCATCAGCATGGTTTCAAGCTTTACACCGAGTCCCAAAACCTCTGTCACCTCGCCATAATGATGCTGCATCTTCAAGCCCTAATTGGTCACCGCCACCAGAGGATTTCTTATTGTGTCATGTCGGTTTTTTGTGGAAGAAGAATCATTCTCTTATTGGAGCTTCCTGGATTCTTCGTAGTACACAAGGAGACACTATGTTCCATGGTAGATCAGCGCTTGATGGAACGTCATCAGCCTTCGAAGCTTCTCTTGATAGCTTGACTTGGGCAGTAGAAGCTTTGGTTTTCAAGAGAGATCAAAGAATCATCTATGTAGTGGATAATCTCGAGCTAATCTCTGCAATTAGGAACCCTTCGGACTGGCCAAGGTACCAGTATCGCCTAGATGATTTGATTCTCAAGTTTACAGTTTACAAGGAAGCTAGATCTATAGGTTCTTCTCCACAAGCCAATAGATGTGCAAATGCTATTGCTAGTAGTGTTATTCGAGATGGCCGACTACAATCCTACATAGCCAGAGCAGCGCCTTCATGGCTTCTTCCGGAGTTAAGAGCTGAATCCAGAGCTCATGCGTCACTTTGTCCTCTTTTTTTCTGGTTTTTTAGTTGTTGAGTTTTCCTCTGTTTCTGTTTCTTTTCAAGCTTTTCAAACTCTGTTTTTTACTTCCTTGACGGAAAAAAGGCACAATAAGCAACAACAGTATTATAACTAAATCCGTTATTCTGTAACAGCATGCATGCATATTGATTTTTTATATATTTTAAATCACATGTTATGTGGAATTTGTAAGAAACACGGAGAAAGGAGAGTCTCTTTCTCTATTAGAAGCTTCAAATTCACTTCTGGGCCTCGACACAAACAAGCCCAACACAAAGCCCAACATCCTAAAGCCTGAAGCAGCTGCATCAACTTTAACCTGCAACAAGACAAAACAACATAACGTTAATAACATATTTGTTGCAGAACCAGGAAAAGAAAAAAACAGAGTACAGCTCCTCCATCTAGTTGCACAACAAATTCCAATTATTTAGTGATGAATAAGAAGGCGACACGTGTCTAGGGAAAAAAATAATCTTCACCTTTGTTTTACTATAAATCGAACACATTTGTAACAAAGAAGAAGATGTATAAGATGAATCAATAAAAGCTTTATCTTTCAAAATTAATTTCTCTCTTCCTGCTTTCATGGTATCAGAGCCATTGATGACTCTGAATTTTCATGGTTTTTACTAATCAATTAGCATCGATTCTGAGGTCTAAAAGCGTGCATACATCACATTTATGGTCGATTTCAATAAGTTTAGTGTTTTTAGGACTTTTGCATTAGAATTTGCATATGCACGCATTTTGGAAGTTTTTCAGGACTTTCAGGTGTTTTTGGGAAGGATTTGATAAATTTCATAAAAACAGCACTTGACGTCGAATGGACTTAGCACTAAGCACTCAACATTGGAATGGACTTAATTTAACTTTGAGCACCTGCATGATCGATCCCAACTCAATGCAGGATCGATCTCAGGCAATCCGGCAACAAAACAGGATCGATCCCACTCAGCACCTTCGGGATCGATCTCAACACTATGCAGATCAATCCCAACAACNGTCACGAATCCAGATCGATCTCAGGAAGTTCAGCAATGAAACATGATCGATCCCCCTTTCATGCTTTCAACGTTTTTGGTGAAGTCTCAAACGAAGCCAAGGAAGTGCAC
>OVBE01010560.1:0-14889 GCA_900406425.1 Iberis pinnata
TAGAACTTGATCATTCACGTTTGGAATTATCACGCTCATTGCTTTTTCTGATTTCTCAATTTTAACCGAATCTTTTCTTTTGTCTTATCTGTTGTGACTTCTCCTGTTCCTCCGAAGCTCGGAACTGAGCCGCTGGAGTCTGTTACACCAACTGGTGTATCTTTGAGCAAGTCTTGGTCAAACAAGATGTCCTTTAGGCCTATCATCTTGAAGTCCGATAGCATCCTGACCTTCCAAAGACCAAAATCATCTGATCCATCGAATCTTTCTACTTCTACACGCGTATATGCCAGTGAATTTTCTCTCATTCTTACCTGAAAACTTAGTTCACAAGAACTACAAAAGCAAAGCAATCAGATTCCCAAAGGATAAGTTTCAAACCTTATTCTTTTACTTTCACTTATGTGATTGTCTTTTGTTCTTGAGTTATCGTTGCTTCTTTGAAACTTTGGGATAATCCGACGCTTCTTGAATACGAAACCGTAACTCCCTTTGAGCCTGGAGCTCTGATACCACTCGTTAGGTTTTTTCTTTGTTACTTGTTATTCAAGTTAATGCTGTAAAAGAAACTAAACAAGGAAATTGTTAACCCAATTCCCACTTAACGTACCTCTGGGGGAGAGTTTATCCTCTCCAATCCACTATATCAGATTGTGTTGTGATAAACACAAAATATTACAAATTACAAATGTAGATCTTGAAGAAATCTAGTCCTCTAAAGTTTGTTTATAGGTATGCAATTGAATCAACAAAAGAGGAATAAAATCAACCGATTTCTCTAAGTATATTGAAGATGCAGTTGTTCTTAGAAGCTCATTAAACTCCTCTAATGGTGATCTTCAAGCCTTCGACAAAAGAGGAAGAAGAAAAATAAACTCTCTGTTAATATTCTCTAACAGAATTAGGTGGGCTATATATTTCTCTAACTGTCATTGGGCTTTGGGTTTAATTTTAAAAACTCATTTTCTTAACCTTTTCTCTGAATAACTCGCAGGCCCAATGAGAAGCCCAATCAGCTAAATGGAAAAGCTATATAACACCTTCAAAAGTTTATAAATATTTTGGTTTATGGTTTTTTTGCAATTCTGTTTTAAATTAAAGATATCTTTAATTTTAAAAATATACTTTAAATTGGGTTTGGTTTGAATTCTTTTGAATTCAATTTACTAATTAAATATAGATAATATGTATTCATTTAACATATAATTCAGTTTTGAAATTTTTAATTGATAAACCGATCAAATTTCTTAAACGTATACAATTTTTGTCGATTGAAATAGTTTCGGGTTAACTCGATATTTCCTTTTTTATATATATAAAAACTCTATATTTCCTTCTATACTATATTCGTTCCTCGGTTTTTTTTCACATATTCACTCCTCGTTTAGCACCGAAATTTTGGAGAATTCTGAATGGTTTCATGAAGAAGTTGTTTTGTTTACAATCTTCCAAAATTTAATGTCTACAAATTTTGATATTGAACAATAAACCATTTTAGTTATGAAATCCAATATAATTGCATCTCAACAAAAACTCTGACTCTTAGTTTTTCAATCAATTTGGGAAAAAAAGTTAAAATTAAAATTTTATTTTTATTTTTAGCAGTGTTGAGTTGGAGTTTGGGTTTAAATGCAATTATATTAAATTTCTTGTCTAGATTCGTTATTGGGAACAAAGCGATCAAGTTAAGTTAGATACAAATCCATAACTATAATTTATCGTTTTACTGTGTAATGTCAAAATTGATTTAAAAAATATCACCTGAGAATTGTAAAGAAATGGCTTCTTTTTATAAAGACATTCAAAAAAGTCCAAGTGGATAAATGTGATTCGACAATAGTACAAAGAGATATGAGAATTGTAAAGAAGAGACTTCTTTTTTATAAAGACATTCAAAAAAGTCATAGTGGATAAATGTGATTCGACAATAGTACAAAGAGATACATAGAATTTTTTTGGTCGTCTATTAATCAAAATAATAATGTTTAACAATATCATAAAATAATACAAAAATTATTTAGGTTAAGTTCGTCAAAATCTACGAGTTTTTGTAGCTTTTTATATGTCATAAAATTATTTAGTATCAAAATTGTTACATTAAGATAATAGACAAGTTAAACTACTAAAATCGTATGAACCTAATCAAGAAATAAAATCGTAACACAAAGTACAACTTACTAATGCAGCTCATCCTACTGAATGTTCAAATTCTTGTTTTTTTTCGCTAAAATTCAATAGATTTCTGAAGATAATGTTATGTACATTTTGGAAATGACATAATGATTTTCCATAGAGGAATAACAGTCACATCACAAACGTCAAAAACGGAAAAGATGACTCAAAACATCTAAACGCCAATAAAAAAAAGGCATAATCCATACAGATTTCGCTCTAAATCTTAAGAATAACTCTTGTAGAGGAGGGTAAAACCTGCCTAAACGACTCATAAAAAAATAAGGCAAATGATCCGAAAAATCCTTACTAGATAACATTAGACCAAGCAGCTAAAGATGACCAAATCTCATAACAAAACTAATACTGAAAAACCACAAAATCAAGCCAAAATAAAAGCAGGAGAAGATAGTTTATAAACGCAGAAACTGGTTCGACAAGGACCATCACTGAAAGGTAACCATGCCCAACACGAAGCATCCTAATCCCAACAAAACCCATAAACATAACACTATCTCTGATCTAACCATAAAGCAAAAAATTGTCCACACCAAGGATAGGGACTCGAGGAAAAAAACTAGAAAAAAACGTTAGGCGAGGACTAGAACGCAAACTAAAAAGCAGAAGAACATTTCTTTGAAGAAGCTCGGTGAGACAAGGAGATCACTTGAGAAGCTAAGTTGTAAAGAGAGAAGGGTGTTAACCTGACCATGTGCACCGACAAAGGTAATCGCAGAACAAAGCCGCACCATGAGCATAGAGCCTGACGCCCTAGCCAATAACGGCGGAAGGAACATCTGCTCAACCTTGAAATCATGTCTCAGATCCAACCAAAGCTCTTACCCCAACTCCTTGCAACCAATGAAACAAACGAAACAAAAGCGAAATAAGATAGGGTATCGATGCTCGCGCTGGAAAACCCGTCGGTAGTCTATGTCAAGACATACAAGGGTGGCGGATATGCTCAGGAGAGGGAAATAATAAAAGAAAACTAGAATTTTCTTTTCAACTTCATTATATTAAATCTTAAACAATAAACCAATCATAGAGTAGAACAGTTCCCACGCAGGGAAGTACATACCCAAATTGGGTAGATGGTCTTTTATAGAGTTGATAAAAAATCTTTAAAAAACTCCTAAAAAGGAGAACCACTTCCACATTGAGAGAACCTAGATAAGAGAAAACTTTTGATCCCAGTTGCACGCTGAACTACCGTTACCGGATACATGAAAGATAGGCAGGAGAATCACCTAGTTGGATTGATTGCCTCAACCTAAAATAATTAAATTGACCATTATTTGGAGTAATAACATACACAACAAAAAGAGATCCCATAGAAAAAACAAAAAAGAATTCAAGCCCAAGGCCCAAAAGCCCAATGGAGAAGCATCTGGAACTGGGAGGCATCTGGGTCTTCTGGATTCTGAAGTTAGGCATGCCATAAGCCAAAAAAGCAGTCCACCAGGAACAACATGAGGAGCTTGCAGAGAACATCACTGGTCGATCCTCAACACGAAGAGCCACATGGAATAGAAGCTCTAAAATCAAACGCCACTATCTTTACTTTGTGCCGAGAATCACTTTGAACCGATGTCAGTCTCCAAGATCTCATGGTTGGGGTGGAATGTAAGATAGTAGAAAACCAGTATTTGCGACACAGGATCATGTGCAACCATAAATTCCACTAGCACGGGTCAATCCCTAGGAGACGACTGGCAATGTATGTGGCGGAGTCCAATCGACCATCTAGACATCGACATAGCGATATGCAACCATAATAGCTTCGGGATCTCCTATGTGAATCCCTGTAAAAGCTAAATAGGCAAATCAAAGTACACATCAATTCATTCGATCGGTGAAGAGAAGACGAGGTGTAACGACATCAACAGTAAAGAGCCGGTTTAGAGAAATCGAGTACAAAATTCGTTGAGGAAGTGGAGACCCAAAAATGCGACCGTAGAAATCGAGTAAAAAAGAAACGAAAATATAGACAATATATAAAACTACCGGTGCAAGGCCAATCACCAGCAAAGAGGAAGAGTCGGTTGAAGAAGCGAGGCGCATCAGGAGAATGAAGATAGAGACAAGAACTAGTATTACTCAGCATGAAACAACTAAAGAATGTTTTTGTTTTCCTAAAAAAAAAACAGAACTAGATTTATGTGTAAAGATAGACATAGAATTTTTTTCCCTTGATTATATTAACATTAAGAACATGATACAATATATGGAAACATCTATGCCCGAGACTAATATCGGAAATGACACCAATGAAAAAAAATCCTCCAGAGCCAAAAACTCAAACAAGGGAGCAAGAAAGATAGCAAACGACATAGGCCGTGTTCGTTTGCCAGTCGCTAGCGGCAGCGATTAGCTGCAGCTGTTATCAGTCACTGGTTATGTTCGTTTTCCAGTCGCTAGCGGCAGCGATTAGCAGTCGCTGAATCTATTTTGAAACGCTAAAAAATTTAGCAGCTAAAATTTTTAATCGCTAGTAACAACGACTAATCGCTGCGATTAGTCGCTGGTCCAACGACTGACAAACGAACACAATTTTAATCGTTGCCGCTAGCGACTAGCAAACGAACAGGGTCATAACATAAAAAGTTAAACACAAAGCTGGAGATAAAGCAAACATTAGAAGCTACATAAACACTTAAAGTAGATATTTTCACTCCAATCCAACATCATATTTCGAGCAGTTAAAATAGGCTTACCACTCATAAAAGACCAGAGACAAATGAACCGATCAAAGCAAACATGAAGCTAACCAGAACTCCCAAAATATCAAAAAATGGCGGAGAAAACCTCAAAAAAGAGATGACGTGAAATCACCAGAGAGATGTCTCACTAAAGAAGGGTCTCGACCAAGCCCATGATGTAGAAACAAGGAGAGAACCACCTCAAAATGGCTTGCCGCACGCCAAAGAACACAACTAGAAATCGAATTCGACGAGGTACCAAAGACAACCACCAAACCAAATAGAGCTAAGAAAATCAACCAAGAGAACCACCGAGTATCCAAACATAGATAAACCCTTACCTTGAACTTAACAAAATTCAAAGCTAAAAGGTTGGTACATGCAAAACATCTTCAACTGACACACAACAAACACACACCCACAACTAACCAAGCAATCCACTTTAAGCCCAAAGCAGAGAACCATATATCTCACCTTGCTGGAGGAAGACCAAAGGCATATACCACCAGAATACCTACCGTCGGGGGAAGATGTTGCGAGACAAGCCAGAACCAGAAAAGGTCACAAATGACGACTTCATAGACGTGAAAATGCCATAAACGTTGACCACCATAATTGGACGGCACCAGGAATGGAAACACTGGATATAGAGCCGACATTCGTAGGAGACACATCCCACACTATCGGTAGCCAAGCTCAGCGACGGTTGACCACTAAGACCTCCCACACCGTTGCCACACTCGAGAATGATCTTGAGATAAATTTGGCCCACCCTTTGAAGCGAATGAGATTTTTTTTTCTTTTTTTCATAGCTCTATTAAGTTGAACAAATAAAATATTTATACAAAGTTTACACTTTGGTAGCCCTACAATGATTACTACCGGGGTCTATGGAGCCGAAATGGGCTTTAAGGTAGGCCATTCTTGTCCATAAAATAAGGCTGTGTAATTGGTTTGCAGCTGTAGTCCACGTGTAACCTCATTTTAACTTCTTTGGTATATAACAGAGCATCATCTTATCAAATGGCTCAGTTTTATAACAGTGTAACACTTATTTAGTGCATAACAAAACTAAGAGGTATAATGGAACTAAAATTATGATAGATAATAAATGATGAAGAATAACACGTGGCGAAATCTCAACGGAAGAATCATACAGCTGTGAATTTGAAAGGTTTGACGTAGACCTGTTATCTTTCCCACAGCATTTAATTAGCTGGCTGCTAACTAGCAAACTCAACCAAGCCCTCATTGCTTTTAGGTTTTCTTGTTTTTAACTCAAGGAAATTCCAAAAAGTACCACAAAATAAAAATTATATTCCAAACATATCACATATTTTTAATTCTTCTAAAATTACATTAAAATATTTTTATTTTAAAATAATCACAAATTTGAAATTAAACTTTAAAAGCTGAGAATTAAATTTTTTAGATTTGAGTTCACTAAAATATAAAGTTTAGTTTTGAAGGAGGTTACATTTGGTTTTTGAAAATTTAAAATTTACATTTGAAATTAAAAATAAAAACAAATTTGTAATACTTTTAGAAAAAAAACATTTTATAGTACTTTTAAAATATATCTAATTTTGTGATAGTTTTGAGAATCACACATTAACTTATGATATTGTCATAATAAAATTGAATTTCAAGCAAACATTTATTCCTTTTACATATCTATGGATTTTATTATATAAGATGTTATAGTTAAAAATGCACATTTTAAAAACTTTATTTTTTATTTAAATATTTTACATTAAAAATACTTCAACTAATTTATAAAAATCTTGTAAATATCCTATATTTAAAACAAAAATAATTTCTAAAATATATAATATAGTTGAAAATTTAAAAGGTAAATGAAAAAGTTATATAAGTATAAAAATGAATGCGAGTAGTGGAGAAGTCATCTTCATCTTATTTATTGCTTCAAGAGTCAATCTTCTCCAACATAATAACCTTTCTTCATAACTCTTGAATGAAATCATAGTCACACTAATTAGATGAAAAATAGTCAATTATCATCTTCTTAATAATTAAATTAAAAGGTCTATATATATATAGGATAGTGAAGGGGTTTGTGTATAAATGTTGTTGCTTCATCTCTCTCCTTATCTTTGTGTAAATACATATGTGAGCCAAGCCATGAGATAATGAGTGGGAAGATATATAACACCTAAAAGTGAAAAGTACAAAACACCAACTCAGTTAGGCACAATTTGGCTTCTTATTGCCTTCTTTCATATTTCTTCAAAAGATACAGACACAAGAAAAAAGGTGCGTTTTTTCATCACTAACCTCTTTAAAAGTTTTTGAATTTCTTCGAAATTGATAGTGGGTTTTGTGCTGCGTGTGTTTTCTTCAGCTTTAGTAACTGAATCTATGGCAGGTTCGAGTTCGTTAAGGTTCTTGTCCAAATTAGGGATTCATAGTTCTCAATTTTGAGCCTAGTCATTGAAACTGTCTTCTTGTTTTAACTGATTCAGATTTATAGGCAGAGGCTTTGATTTGGGCATGGATGTAGGAGAGAGGAACGAGAGTGGAAAAGACAATTATGCCCTTCAACCTTCACCGAGGAGTCCTTTAAGCTCCATAGATCTCGCCATTGATGGTGCCATGAACGCTTCAATCGAGCAGCTTTATCATAATGTCTGCGAAATGGAGAGCTCCGATGATCAATCTCCATCTAGGGCAAGTTTTGTTTCGTACGGAGCTGAATCAAGAATCGATTTGGAGCTCAGGCATTTGGTGGGAGATGTTGGAGATAGAAAGAAAGAAGAATGTGATAACCATTGTGAAAACGGAGGAGGTAGCTTGACTCAGAAGAAACAAGGTGAATCTCATTCCAACTTTAAGAAGATTTCGAAAACAAATCCTACTGCGAAGATTCCGGGTTCGGGTTCGAGGATCTCTTCTAGGAAGTCGCCGGATCTTGGGAAGGCATCTGTCGAAGAGGAGAATCCTGAGATTGGGTTGTTGTTGTTGAAGCAAGCTAGAGAGATGGTTTCATCTGGTGAGAATCTGAACAAAGCTCTTGATTTGGCGCAGCGAGCGGTTAAAGTGTTTGAGAAATGTGCGAAACAACACGGGTTGAATTTGGTAATGTCTTTGCATATTTTAGCAGCAATTTACGCAGGTTTAGGGAGATATAATGATGCAGTGCCTATTCTTGAGCGTTCCATTGAGATACCAATGATTGAAGATGGAGAGGATCACGCATTAGCGAAATTCGCAGGGTGTATGCAGCTCGGTGACATGTATGGTTTAATGGGTCAGATTGAAAATTCAGTCTTGCTTTACACAGCGGGTCTGGAGATTCAAAGACAAGTCCTTGGAGAAACGGATGCCCGAGTTGGTGAAACTTGTAGATACTTAGCAGAAGCTCATGTTCAAGCAATGCAGTTTGAAGAAGCTTCAAGGCTTTGTGAAATGGCATTGGACATTCACAAAGAAAATGGATCTTCAACTACGGCTTCTATTGAAGAAGCTGCAGATAGGAAACTGATGGGGCTTATCTGCGATGCTAAAGGAGATTATGAGGTTGCGCTTGAGCATTATGTTCTAGCCAGCATGGCGATGTCATCTCAGAATCACAGAGAAGATGTTGCGTCTATAGATTGCAGTATTGGTGATGCTTATATGTCTCTAGCTCGATTTGATGAGGCGATATTTGCATACCAGAAGGCTTTGGCTGTGTTTAAGCAAGCGAAAGGTGAGAATCATTCCTCTGTTGCATCGGTTTATGTCAGGCTTGCTGATCTATACAACAAAATCGGGAAAATACGCGATTCAAAAACCTACTGCGAAAACGCTCTTAGGATATACCTAAAACCGACTCCGGGAACTGCAATGGAAGAAGTTGCAACGGGTTTTATCGAAATATCTTCGATATATCAGTCGATGAACGAACTCGAACAATCTCTTAAGTTGCTAAGACGAGCGTTAAAGATATATGCAAACGCACCAGGCCAACAGAACACAATTGCGGGTATTGAAGCTCAAATGGGAGTGATTTCTTACATGATGGGGAATTACCCGGAAGCTTACAACATTTTCAAGAGCGCAATATCGAAGTTTCGCAACAGCGGAGAGAAGAAAACCGCTCTTTTTGGGATTGCTTTGAATCAGATGGGACTAGCTTGTGTTCAACGATATGCCATCAACGAGGCTGCAGATTTGTTTGAAGAAGCAAAAACCATTCTTGAGAAAGAGTGTGGACTTTACCATTCTGATACATTAGCAGTTTACAGTAACCTCGCTGGAACATACGATGCAATGGGAAGGTAATTCGATAAACTTAACAAGTGCCGGTTCTAAGATGGTAAAGACTGCAATATATGACAAAAATAGGTTAAATTTGCATAATTTTTCAAAAAGTAGACCATTTTGTTAACTAAAATTTTTAAAGTAGAAAAAGCGCTGCAAGTTCATGTTTACTCAGTTTGGACTTAGGACTTAGGACTGGTTTTGAATACTTAACACACAATATCTCTTTAGGGTTAATTTTTTTGGGGATGTCTTACGGAGCAAGCGATTTGTTACTTGGTTTACAGGTTAGATGATGCTATAGAGATATTGGAGTATGTTGTTGGAATAAGAGAAGAGAAGCTTGGGACGGCGAATCCGGAGGTGGAAGACGAGAAGCAGAGGTTAGCTGCGTTGTTGAAAGAAGCTGGACGAGGGAGGAGCAAAAGAAACAGAGCACTTCTTACCCTTTTGGACAAAAACCCTGAAGTTTATTCGAATTGTGGTCAGAGGCCGGTTTATTAATGAACCGGATTATCTAAAATGTATATAGATATACGACATACGAGTGCAAATACAGGTACGTATACGATTGAGTGAAAAAAACACAAACAAGAGGTTTTATGTTTTCTGCTTTTATTAGAATCTTGGATCCAGAGAGAGTAAAGTGATTCATGTTGTATTTGTTTTGTATCTATTGGTATTTGTTTTTGCTACGGAGTTAAAGCAGTTCGCTCTTAATTAATTTGTAAAATAATGTTACTTGCAAAATTGGTTTGAAATTTTTTTATATGTGATTTGAATCTTAGTTAATTTATTTAAAAGAACTATAATAAAGCGCAATGCAATGTGTTAAAATTATAACTTACCAAACTTAATATTTAATTTAGATTTTGACAAGTGTCAAATATTTTTAGAAAATGCATGAAACTAATTAAAAATTAACATATCATTACTTAAATTTCCAAATATAAATTTATTAAATTTGTTAAACATTGGAAAGAGATACAATACAAAACAAAAAAGAAAGCACATAAAAAATGAAAAAAATGATAAACGTACCTAGGAAAAAAAAATCATCTAAAGAAACACATAAAAAGTGAAAATAAAAATAAATTAATAATAAAAAATGATTACCTCAAAAGAAAAAAAATTATCTATATTACAAGCTGATAAAAAAACACATAATAAGGAAAAAGAAAAATACACATACATGTAGATTAATTTTGAATGAACTTTTTGAATATATAGTAGAATGAACTTGACATCACACATTGTTGTAAGCCTGTAATATAGATGACACATAGTAGCAAGTTTTAGATAGTAGAGTGAACTTGACAGTAACAAGTTTTACAAAGAGGAGTACATTGTAATATTGTCTAAACTCAACCAATACTAGCGGTAGCGAACCATTGGCCGATAGGATAGAGGAACCTAGAACGGATTTAGATAATGGTGCACCTATGGTTCAAATGGTTAACGACGCTTATAGAGAAAATATAGAGATGACTCAGGGTTCGTACGAAGAACCAAATTTAGAAGCACGACGATTTTTGATATGTTAGACGCAACGAATTAACCATTATATAGTGGATGTAGAGATGGTCGTTCACCTTTATCATCTGCTAGTATGTTGATGGGTATAAAGACAAATTATAACTTGCATGAGGATGCAGTTGACGCAATAGCCAAATTTGTGAGAGATATCTTGCCAGAGGATAACAATGCTCTAGGTTCATATTACGTGATTCATAAACTTGTGTCGGGGCTTGGATTGTCGTATCAGGTTATAGACATGTGCATCGATAATTGTATGATCTATTGGAGACGTGACGACACCCGGAAGAGGTGTCGATATTGTCGCAAACCAAGGTATAAGGATACATGCGGTAGAGTTTCAGTGCCTTACAAGAGGATGTGTTATTTGCCACTTACAGATAAGTTGAAGAGGTTGTGTTAGTCTAAGAGAACAGCTGCGAAAATGAGATGGCATGCCGAGCATAGATTCGATGGAGAGATTACACATCCTTCTGATGCAGAAGCTTGGCGGCATTTTTAGTCTACTTATCCATATTTTGCACGCGAGCCAATAAACGTTTCTCTCGGATTAAGTACAAATGAATTCAGCTCATTCGGAAAGCACGGTAGTCCGTATTCTCTATGGCCAGTCATCGTGACACCATAGAATTTCCCGCCATCTTTGTGTATGAACCGAGAGTTTCTATTTCTCTCTGTTCTTGTACCAGGGCCAGAACATCCGAAACGATCACTTGACGTATTTTTACAACCACTGATACATGAGTTGCAGACATTATGGAAACATGGGGAGCAAGCATATGACGTATCTTTACAACAAAATTTTAGGATGTGTGCGGTTCTTATGTGGACTATAAGCGATTTTCCAGCGTATGGCATGTTATCAGGGTGGACAAATCATGGGAAACTAGCATGTCCATATGTGCGGATAACACTGATTCCTTCCAATTGAGTAATAGAAGAAAAACATGCTGGTTTTATTGTCACCGAAGATTTTTGCCCCCGAGTCATCCATATCGTCGATCAACTAAATTATTCACGAAAAAGAGATGTGTTGATGGTCCACCACCTGAATTAGATGACATATATATATTATGACAAATGGAAGATTATGGTGTTGTTATAACGAATGATGCAAATGTTGGTGGGAATGGTCTCGTCAATGTTGAGTATACGGGTATAAATCATAACTAGTAGAAGAAAAGCATATTTTGGGATTTGCCTTATTGAAAAACACCTTTGTTGAGGCATAACATAGATGTGATGCATGTGAAGAAAAATTTCTTTGACAACATAATGAAAACGGTTCTAAATGTCCAAGGGAAGACAAAAGATAATTTGAAGTCCATATTGGACTTGCCTGACATTTGTTCTTGTCATGAGCTTCACATCAACTCCGATGGAAGTTGTCCAGTTCAGACATTTAGATTATCGAAGAATGCAAAGGCTGAGTTCTTCGACTGGATTATTCATAGGGTCAAATTCCCCGATGGGTACGCTTCTAATTTTAGGAATTGTGTTGATATCGGAGAAGGCAATTTTATTGGAATGAAGAGCCATGATTGTCATGTGGTGATGCAACGCCTTATTCCATTTGCATTTGAGAATCTCCTGTCGAAAGATGTTCACGAAGCCATTGCAGGTATTAATGTAGTAATTTGTGTACAATTTACTTTAATGTTTTAATCATTGATTACTTACATGTTTTCTTTGCATTAACAACGGTTTAGGATTTGAATCCTTAAATCCTAAATGAACATATTAATTGATGTTAACAAGCATTTTAACATACTAACAAATGAGTTTATTCATATTTCAATCTAAAAAAATGAATTTCACAAAAATTACGAGAACATGCTTATACTCGAAAGTGTTTGTAACAATATATGACCCTAAACCCTAAAGTTCAAAAATGCAAGACGTACATATACGAATTGTCATTTGAATGTAATTACTAACACTGTATGGACATGAATTCCTAATCATTCATGTTAATATGTAACACTTATGATCATGATCAAAACCCTAAACCTTAAACCAAACTTTAAACCTTAAACCAAACCCTAAACCATATTTTGTAATTCCTGACGGATTCCTGACGGATGTAGGGTTTTCCGTCAGGAATCCGTAAGTAATTACTGTATCTTGGCGCGTTTCAGTCCCAAAAAATTGAAAACCAAATAAAAATTCAATTTTTTCATTCCCTACGGATTCCTGACGGATCCATCCGTCAGGAATTAAGTATTAAAAGTTTCCAAACTCTTCTTCTTCCTCGTTTCATCGCGAAACCACAAAGAAAATAGGCGATTTTCTGGCAATTTTAGGAATTTTTCGGCCAAATCTTCAACTTATCTTCATCAAATCACATCTACAACTTATCCATGGGTGATCCAAGGTAAGTTTGATGTTTTTAAGTAGATTTAGGGTTGGTTTTGGTATATGTGAGTTTTAGGGATTTTAATAAATTTGGATTTTGAATGTTTTTTAAGGTTTGATTAGTGTTTTGAATGTTGTTTTTGTTTAGAAATTATGATTATGTTTATGTTTAGGGATTGAGTTAGTTGTGTGTTGTTAAAAAAATTATTCTAGAGTTTAGGGTTAATGTTAGGGTTTAGGGTTTTATAATTGTTTTGAATGAAAAATGATATTGATTTTTGATTAGTTATGTGTTTTTATAAAAATGTATTTTAGGGTTTATTTTAGGGTTAAGAATTAAAACTAAATTTTAAAATAAATATTATTTTCAAATTTAATTATTATTAATAATTATAATTACTATTTTAATAATTATAAATATTTATAATTATTAAAATTAAAAATTATATTTATAAGATTTATTATAATTTTTAATTATTATTATCAAATTTATTTACTAATATTAATTTTAATTAATATTTTAATAATTATAAATATAGATAATTATTCAAATTTTGAAATTATATTTATAAGATTTATTATCAAATTTAATTATTACTGTAATAATTATATTTTTAATCATTATTATAAATTTTAATTATTATTATTAAAATTATTATATGATATTTTTATAATTGAAACCATAAATTTTATATCGTATGCTCGATTCCATACGTTTGAGATTGGTCAGTCGTCTGGACCTTCGAAAACACGTTCTCGACTGGTACTCGGGTGCCTGAGACGCAGGCACCTGAAGGACATCCGCATGCCCAAGAGCATATGTCTATAGAGGACCTCCTAGTCCAGCCTGGACAAGAGAGATTGCCGCGACTGCACCCGTCTGCATGTGACGGCACGACGTGGTTTCTACAGTCGAATAACGGCATCACGAAGTGCATCAAACGACTGATGGAAGGACTTCTCAAAGTGGCTTATCATACGTTCAGGGATATGCCATCCGTAAACCAGGAGTAGTGGTTTTATTATTTTGCGGTAATACCTATATCAATTTACCAACAAATTTAAAGTATATGTAGTTACTAACATAAAACCTATAGACTTTATAGCTAGAGTAAAACTGGGAACCTCTGATAAACTGAGAAGTCAAGAGGGAGTTTTATGCACGAGCGGCCAAGAAGTACACTCAACACGTGTACACTTGGAAGACTAGTTGGTATACGAACGGGAAGAAGCACAACATGATGCCTAATGAAGTCTGATAAGCGTGCATACATCATATTTATAATTGATTTTAGTAAGTTTATGATTTTTAGGACTTTTGCATTAGAATTTACATATGCACGCATTTTGGAGATTTTTCATGACTTTCATGAGTTTTCGGGAAAGATCTGTGAGATTTCAGAAAAGCAGCACTTAACATTGACTGGATCTATCTCAGGACCAAAACAAGATCAATCCCTACCTCTGCCAGGATCGATCTCTATCTCTGCTCAAATCTATCTCACCCTTCATCTGGATCGATCTCACCGTGCTTCAAACTGCAACATCTGGACGATCTCAGTTCACTCCTGGATCGATCCCAACAACACTCCAGATCGATCCCACACTCACATGGATCGATCTCACTCTATCTCTCTCGGGAAAACTTGTGAAAGTTTCTGAAGAAGCAAAGGAAGTACATGAAACAGAAGCTGAGCTAAGTGTGGATCTATCAACCTGAAGGCTGGATCGATCCCGCTCTCAAACCAGATCGATCCCACACTTTTCTGGATCGATCTCAGGTACTAAACTCCAGGATCGATCTCACTCTCAACGCGTCTCAGGTTGGATCGATCTTGACCCTTACGTCCAAGCTCTCAAC
>OVBE01010561.1:0-14888 GCA_900406425.1 Iberis pinnata
ATCAAGCATTTAGAGATGAGAGTTATTTCTTCTCTGCTTGCTCTGCTTTTTAACAGCGTTTGTTCTTTCTCTGTTTGTTTTAGTTTTAGAAGCTAAAATCCAAGTCTCAGGTCTTTGTATTTCCTGTTTGGACTCTTTGTAATTTTAGCCAATTGGGCCTTTAATTTAACAGACGACAAAAAAAAAGAAGAGTTAGAATTCATCGAAGCTATAATCCAAGCCGAAGCCATAATCCAAGCCTTTGATCATATAGAATTCCAAAGACTTGAATGACGATAACGAATGATTGCGTCAGGGTTTTTACAAATATAGAAAAACAAAAGAATACACAAATTCACAAAATAATATTTTATTCTCACAATTGTCAAAACTACTATGAGAGTTGTTTTTGTATTACAAGTTATTCGATAATACACTTGTACGTTTAAAAACTCTAATCTGTTTCTATCCTAAGATCTCTCACAGACTCTTAAATAAAATAGTTTTTCACTCAAAATCACAAACCCCAATTGTCAGCTCAAAAGTCTTGAAGTTCTTCCATCCTTTCAGCCATTTAAATATTGCGCAATCCCTATGATCATTTCCTTTTTTTTTATTCGAGCTTCCTTTTCTTGAATATCTCCGAAAGCATTATTTCCACTTTTTAATCTTCCCGTCATTCCATTTCTAAATTCTGCTAGCAAATCGATTCTTCTTAGAATCATTGTTCCAGCTTCTTTATGATTTGATTCTTCATGTATCTTTAATCCAACCATTCTTTCTCAATTGACAATATAGCCAAACCGTTCAATCTTTCCTCTGATATAGTTGATCGTAAATAAGACTTAATCAACTTTAACTTAAAACTCCTTTCCCCTGAATCGAATGAGACCAGAATCATTAACATCACTCTATATATATGCATTCCATATATTTTGATAACAACCTCCATGTTGTTTTAAATAATCTAGCACCTCTGTGGGATTTGTGATCCCATCTGGTAAAAGATCTTCTAAGACTTTGATCTCTGAAAGTAGACAACTTCCATCAATATATGAATGCTCACCATGTTTGAGAGAAATTTCAAGATAGAGACATGAAGTTTTAAGTCATATTCTGCTTTTATCCTAAGCTTTGTCATATCAAACAAGAATTCAAACATCTTGGCATATTCTTCAAATTGTTCAAACTTCACTCGAAGAGATGTTATAGCCTGATCAACAATTCTAAGAAAATAATTGATTCTAAAGTTCTCCTCTTCATTAGTGTGATTATCATACCATTTTGCATTTTGTATTATGGTTGTAAAATGTAACAACCACAGTAAAGACATAAGACTAAGAAATTTAATTTGGTTTTAGGAATTCTTAAAGCATAATTTTTTTACATTTACATATTTAGCTTACATTAAAGTCAAAGTTACATATGCTTTAAGACAATTATTATTCCAGCACCACCATGATAAACCAAAGAGTAAAAAAGTTATAATTTCATGCTATATTCGTAAAAGATGAGAAGAAAAATGTGTGATAGGGTTAAAAAAATGCAATGAGACTACGCGATACTCAAGATTGATGTTTTAGGCATTTTCGCTTGTTTAATAAATATTAATAAATATTTTTAAAATTTTCAATACATATTTATATAGTTATTTGTGTAGTTTATGAAATATAAATCGATTCTGTTAAAAAGAAATATATTAATCGACAGTATTTGAATTCTTGAATTAGGATTGGCTCATTTACATGGAAAATTGTATAATTTATTAAAACAATGTATTTGTTGACTAAAGTTTGTTGTTTTTTTTTTTAAATATATATGAAATGTCTAAAAAATACGGAAAGAGTATCTCATATAAAGTATGAGCTGCATATATTATTAAGAGAATGTACAAGAGTTTATATACTATTACAGATTTCCTAAAACATATGATTTGTACATTAATGTGATTGATATGATTGAGTAATCATATCCTTAACACGCCCCCTCAAGATGGAGGGAGCTTGTGAACTCCAATCTTGTCTCTAAGTTCTTGGAATCGTGTGCGAGATAGTGGCTTTGTAAGAGTATCAGCAAGTTGATCTTTTGTGTTGACGTGAGCAACACGGAGAATGCGGCGTTGTATTTGTCCGCGAATGAAGTGATAATCAAGAGCAACGTGCTTCATTCGTGAGTGGAAGACCGGGTTGGCGCAGAGAAATGTAGCGCCAACATTATCACAGTACACAACCGGCGTGTTTGGTAGGGTAATGTGTAATTCGGAAAGCAAGTTGCAGATCCATCGTATTTCAGAAGCAGTGTTGGCGACTGCTCGATATTCCGCTTCGGTAGATGATCTAGCCACACTCTTCTGCTTTTTAGCCATCCAGGAAATCGGATGCTGTCCAAGATAAATGATATATGCATTTGTTGAAACATAGTCATCAGAGTCACCAGCCCAATCAGCATCTGAGAAGGCATGAAGTGTCAGCTTGTTGGCAGGTGAAAAGAATATACCATACCTTGGCGTTGCTGCGAGATAGCGTAGAACTCGCTTGGCGGCCTGCCAGTGTGCATCGGTCGGCTTGTGCATAAACTGAGATAACCGGTTAACCGAGTATGCGATATCCAAGCGAGTAAAGGCAAGATACTGTAAGCTGCCAACAAGTTTTCTATAAGTTGAAGGATCAGAGAGTGCATTGCCGGAGTTGAGGCTTAGCTTCGGAGATGAAGCCATGGGAGTGGATACAGATTTTGCTTCTGTCATTTTGTACTTATGAAGCAGGTCAGAGATATACTTGGTTTGAGTGAGATAGAGTCCATTAGAGGTCCTGTGAGCCTCAAGACCTAGAAAATAATTCAAATCCTCTGGATCTTTGACTGAGAAACGATCAGCAAGTAGATCAAGTATACGTTTGATCAAGAGATCACAACTTCCTGTAATCAGTATGTCGTCGACATATACTAAAAGATATAGAAGATGTGAATTGACCTGAAGTACAAAGAGGGATGTATCTGCACAAGAGTTGACGAACCCAAGTTGAAGAAGAAACGATCGGAGAGCACTATACCAGGCACGAGGAGCTTGTTTAAGGCCGTAGATAGCCTTGCGAAGTCGACAGACATGGTGAGGATGATCAGAGTCTGTAAAACCAGGTGGTTGTTCCATGAACACCTCTTCATCCAAATCACCTTGTAGGAATGCGTTGTTGACATCAAGCTGGCGGATTTTCCAGGAATTTGAAACCGCAATGTTAAGCACCAAACGTATTGTTGTTGCCTTGATAACAGGGCTGAATGTTTCATTGTAATCCCATCCGTGGCGTTGTGTGAAGCCACGAGCAACAAGTCTTGCTTTTCTCCTGCTAAGTAAGCCATTAGATGAATATTTATACTTAAAAATCCACTTGCAACTTACGACGTTATAGTGTGGTAGGCGAGGAACCAGCTCTAGTGTTTGGTTTTTGGCAAAAGCATCAATCTCGGCGGACATAGCGGCTCGCCAGTCAGGATCACGAAGAGCCTGAGTTACGGTTGTCGGTTCCGACAATAGAGAAGGGTGAAGGGAAGCTGAGAAATTGTATTTGGGATTAGGTTTTCGAATTTGATTTTTCTGTCTCGTCGTCATGGGGTGTTGGTTAATGATCGAAATTTGGTTTGAGGTAGAAGACGAGAGTTGGTGAGGAATTGATTGAGTTGTGGGCTGAAGTAAAGTTGGGCCAGGAGCATTGGGTTGAGAGTGGAGTTGGGTTTTAGTTGTTTGATTTTGGTGATGGGCTAAGGTGAGTTCAGGTAGTGGGCTTTGTAAAAGAGGTGGAGATATAGGCAAATTATTAGGAGTGGCATTTAATCGAGAGTGGATTTGGTTGCTAGTGGTTGGATTTTGTTGATGGGCCAAGGTGAAGTCAGATATTGGGCTTTGTAAAAGTGGTGGAGGTATAAGCAAATTATTAAGAGACGAGGACAAAGGGATATCACGTACCTCGGTGTGCGATAAAGTCTGAGTTGAATTTTCTGGTGAAATTGACGGCGAAGAAGCTAACGACGGGGACCCTGATTGCACCGGAGTCACAGTAACCGGCGGTATGAGTGGCTGCGAGAGAGGAATTAGGGTATGAGGTGAAGACAAAGAGGTGGTAGTAGGTGAGTCCGATGTTGACAAAGGCGGAGAGACATTACGAAGTGGGAAGACAGATTCATCGAAGAGGACATGCCGTGAGGTATAAATTCGACCAGTTTGAGGATGAAGACAGAGATACGCACTTTGCGTAAGAGAGTAACCGATAAAAACGCATGGAGCAGACTTGTCTTCAAGCTTGTGTTTAGTGTATGGTCGGAGCCAGGGAAAGCAGAGGCAGCCATATACACGTAATTTGTGATAGTTTGGACCGGTTTTGAAGAGTTTTTGATAAGGTGACTGCATTTGAAGAACTGGGGTCGGGAGCCTGTTTATTAGATAAACAGCTGTGCTAAATGCGTAAGGCCAGAATTTCTTTGACATGCCGGCATGACAGAGAAGAGTAAGACCAGTCTCAACAATATGCCGGTGTTTGCGTTCGGAGACACCGTTATGTTCGGGAGTGTGTGGCGGAGACGTGAAATGGGTGATGCCGGCGTCGGAGAGAAACTGTTTAAGAGCAAGAAACTCTCCACCATTGTCAGAGTAAAGAGTGCCCAGCTTCATTCCAAACCGATTTTCAACCAAGGACTTGAAAGGTATGAAAGTGGATTTAACTTGTGACTTGGTCTGTAAAGGGTAGAACCATGTATAGCGAGTGTAATGGTCAATTAGGATGAGGTAATATTTGTAGTTGTGACTGGATAAGACTGGTGACGTCCAGAGGTCTGTAAAAACATATTCAAGAGGCCGGGTGGAAACAATTGTAGTTTGAGAAAAAGGGAGCTTATGGCTTTTATTGATGGAGCAATCAACACAAAGATTGTTGTCAACATTCGAATGCAAAACAGGAAGTGAAAAGGAATTGAGAATAGTTTGAAGAATAGCAGCAGATGGGTGACCAAGCCGATTGTGCCAGTCGGTCTTTTTTATTTTCTTGGAAGAAACAGCGAAGAATGATGAAATAGGTGCTGAAGTAGGCCACTCATACAACTCGTTACTGGTGCGACCTTGAAGCAATCGGGTTCCCGAGGTTAGATCCTTCACCTGAAAAGATTTCGGGAAAAATTCAACAGAGACATTATTAGTGTTGCATAACCGGTAAACTGATATTAGGTTTTTATGAATGTTGGGAGCACACAAAACATTGTTTAAGGTTAAAGGGCGATTTAGAGTTGATAATGAAAGAGAACCAGTATGAGTTATAGGTATACCGGAACCGTCGCCGATGAGAATATTGTCGTTACCGTGATAGGACTGATGAGCCGCTAAGTTGTCAAGATCATTAGTTAGATGGTGAGTAGCGCCACTGTCCACTAACCAAGGAGTTGCTGATGTTGTAGAGATTGTAGCTACGTTTGCACGTGGCTGCCATGGTGAAGGGTGTGTCACAGCATTGTAGGAGGAACCCGTTGAAACCTGATGTTGAGTTGAGCATAATTGAGTGCATTTTCTTGCACTGTGTCCAAAAACTCCACATAATTGACATTTCCCTTGATAACCTTTGTTAGGACGAGTGTCTGTTCTTTGATTTCCATGATGATTTTGCTGGTTTCCTGATGATTGATAGTGCTGGTTTGTATTCCAGGACTGATGGCGAGAGTTGCGATGTTGCTGTTGGCGTGGACGATAGGAAGCAACATTTGCAGTGACAGGAATTGGTGCAGGTGCCATGGTAAGGAGTTTCACTTCATGATTAAGCAATTTTTCATGAATTTCAGCAATAGATGGAGGTGTTTCACGACCTTCTAGCTGTTCTGAGACAGTCTTAAAATCTTCAGGAAGGCCTTCGAGGATGTAGTCTATCTGATCCTCATGTTCAACCGTTTTTCCAAGTAAGGCTAATTGATCAAACTTGACTTTAAGATCACCCATGTACTCATCAATGGTTTTGGTTCCTTTTGAGCTGTGTTTGAGAAGCTGTTTGAGTTGTTTGACATGTCCACGACTCGGTTTTGCATAGGTTGCTGAGAGAATTTTCCAGATCTCAGCAGAAGTGTTGGAGGCAGAGACAAGTGGTTGAATTGTGCTTGAGATGGTACCCAAGAGGCCACTGTAAACAAGATTGTCTTGGCGTTTCCAAAAGGCGAAAGCTGGATTTGGTGTTTGAGAGCCATTGACAGTGATAGTGGATGCTGGTGAGACTTTAGTTCCATCAAGAAAACCAGCAAGGTCATAGCCATCCAGAAGCTTATGAACCTGACGACTCCAGACCATGTAGTTGGTGGAGGTAAGCTTGGTAACGTTAGACATGTTAACGTTAAGAAGAGTAGCAGAGGTAATGTCAACAGTTTCTGCAGTGGGAACAGCCATGTGAAAAGAAGATTGTAAAGAGGAGAAGAAGAACGAGAGATGAAGAGTAGAAGATTTTGGGTGGCTGAAAATTTAGGTTTTATTTTAACCTTTGCTCTGATACCATATAAAGTATGAGCTGCATATATTATTAAGAGAATGTACAAGAGTTTATATACTATTACAGATTTCCTAAAACATATGATTTGTACATTAATGTGATTGATATGATTGAGTAATCATATCCTTAACATCTCATACATCACAAACTGACCAATTTGACTAAAAACTGAGACTATGTTTCCAATGATTTTAGCTTAGTTAAGTAAAAAAAATAGTAACTGCATAGTAGAGTAAATTAAAACTTCATAAACTCGTTTTATGATTTGGCTTTAACTTTGTTGTTGCCGTGAAACTTTTTACCAACATTTGTGGCTTTTCTGCAGAAGAAATAGTAACAAACACCATCAATAATTATCTTATAAAAATTTAAAAATTATAAGGGCTAAGCAATATTTTTTTACTCTTTTGAATTTGGTAGCTAGTTGGAGATATATAATATGAAACCATCTCTACAATTCCGAGCATCTTTCCAATTTACCTTTTAAAAAAATCCGTAAATCATTTCTTGTCTTCAAAAATATATACTACCTCCATTTTCTAATACTTGATGTTTAAAATGCACAGAAATTAGATAAAAATAGATATGGATTATTTAGGCTTAGGAAAATTATATATATATATATATTTGTATGTGTTTTCAAATGATTTTTCAGGCTATGAAAGGAAGCCACAATAATATGCATAAAATAATATACTTAGATATTAATTAGTAACACCCTTAGGGGATTTTAAAATATACATAAGAAAACATTATATTTAGATATTTAATTAATATATTGATTATATAGTACATTATATCTAGTTAATTTTTTTTTCCAAAATTGTAAAATAAAATTTAATTACTCTATTTCTTATATTCATGTTTTTTTTATTAATACGATAGTTATTATTTTACTCTTTAAGCCTAAAAATAATATTATCTCTATAATCAATTTCACAAAATTAAAATTTACTCCACAATATTTAAAAAAGTATTTTCTTAAAAGTTAAATGATCCCACACACGAAATAGAACATCACGTAATTTATTTGAAAAAAGAAAAAAATATTTTATAGAAAGAGATATTAGTTGAACAAGTCAAAAACTTAACATATAAGATGAGAAGAACCACAAATATGTTTTAGCTAAGATCCCTTTTAGTCGGAAATTAAAAAAAAACTTAAATTAGTCATCTAAATTCTTATATACACATCCGTTTATTTTCATTTTTAACTATGAAACGATCTTTAATTCACGTATAAACTAAGATGAAGAAACAAATTCAAATTTCTCTCACTATTCTTACTGTTTTCATTATCTTCGTAGGTTTGTCTACAATCTCTAAGATAATAATACCATTTTATTTCTGTTAAAAATATCAATATAACTATATTATGTAGAAATCTTATAAAAACTATGCTATGTAGAAATATATTGAAAAAAAATGCATAATATATAGTGTTATTTTTTTTATATCCATTACAGATTTGGGAACATGAGTTTAGCTAACTAATGTAATATCTAACTTTTATTGGTAGCTTTTGAGTTTCTACATAATTAAGAGTGGAAATATTATCCGGGATCCACTCCAAAAATTAGGATACCCGAGGAGCCCGTGATCCCGTTCCGGATATTAAAATTTGAAGGTCCGGATATCTAAATCTAAATTATGATCCAGACCTATGTCTTATGATATTTTAAATATATTATGTTATTTTAATAAAATAACATTCTTTTAATTTGTATTATTTTAAATATATACATTTTTATTCCTTGTAAAAACTAAATTGAAATATAATTATATAATTAGTTTTATATTTCTTAGAAACATTTCCTTTTTAAAGAATTCGGTTTTTAAACATATTCAGCTTTTTTAAAAATAAATCACTTTTTTAGTCTTGACTTCGGATCGGAATACGAACATAACCTCAAAAACCCCAAAAATCCGGATCCTTCCCACTCCTATACAAAATTTATGGTTAATCTGATAACTTATAAATCTATCAGCTTAATATATTAAGCATACCCGTTATGTCATAACTTCTAGTCACCTACATTTGATTTTGTTTCATAACTTTTGGTGTTATTCAAAATTTTCTCAAGTACGTTTACTGATAAATAGTGTTTAATAATCATTCACCAAAAAATTACTGTAAATATATATATATATATATATAGTGATAAATAGAAAACGTTTTTTTGTCTATTCAAATACAAAACTAAAGTTTATGGTTTATGTATTATAGCATCGATGGTGAACGCTGCGAAAAGTCCAGCTCCATGTTATTCTGAAATACCACATCCCAGACCAAAATGTGAATCTGCAAGTTGTCAATCTGAGTGTTCGAAGAAATTCAAGAACCGACATATATTTGGTGTGTGTTTTATTGTGCCAGGCAAATGCGCTTGTCAACATAAGTGCCCTTAATTTTCTTTTACTTACAATAAAACTTATATCAAATCTAAAATAAAACCCAGATCATATATAATAATTTCTGTAGAATGTTACATTAAAATTTATTGTATTACATTTGATGATATTTAATAATAATGATAGAGAACCTTAAGTATAATTAAGGGTTATCCTGCGTTCTGCGGAGATTATTCATATATTATTTTGGTTACATTTTTTTTGAAGAAATAACTAATATTTCATGCAAAACATAAATAACTAACTTACACACATTTTAGTTTATAAGTTTGTGCAATCTACAATCCTTCAAGTAAGCATTACACTGGCATACATTCCTTTGTATTTCTATGATTATCATTTTGTAGAAAGAACTAGTGCTTGCTACAGTACTCACAATTATCTTACACTGGCATACATTCCTTTGTATTGGCAATATAACTAAGTATTGTATTATACTTGTTGTTTATTCTTGTTTTTCATCTTAGCTTTTGTCCAGGAGATAATCTTTTCCAACTCACAAAACCTAACTACTACAATCCTCAACAACCTTCACACTCAAATCATGTTACTTTTCCTAAGCCTTGTATAAAAAGTTGGATTGAAATATCCATCGTAATTTAATAACTTTGTAGAAATATAGGTTCAATCCTAGTATGTATATAAATAAAAGCCTATTACTGGAAGATACTATCAAATGATAGTTGTGTAAGAAACCACCAAATATTTTGAGCTACAATAAAATGATATGTTACCTAGGGGTGTTCGGTTATTCGATTCGCTTCGGATACTTTAACCAAAAATACCCAAAAAACCGAAAAAATCAGAAATATTCAAAACATCTGAAACCCAAAATGCCCAAAAGAAGCAAAAATATTCGAAAGAACCGAAAATATCCAAAATATCCAAGAACAAAAATACAAAAAGAACCAAAAATACATGAAACACCCAAAAATAACAGAAAATATCCAAAAATTGGTAAGAAGAACATATATCCATGATTTTTGGTATAACTTTTGATAATTTTTTAATCTCTTGTTTTGTTTTGGTCCATTGTTAGAGAAATTTTAGTTTATTGTGAATTTACTTTTCATAAAAATTTTGGAATGTGTGAGAGTATATAATTGGGGGTTTTCGTTTGTAATTATTATAGATTTGTTGAATGATTTTTCTTCATTTGTTAGAGGCAACTTTTAATTAAATTGTAACCAAGAAGATATAAACTTCAAAAGAAAAAGAATTGTGATAGAAGATAGTATATTTTTTTGTAAATTGGTCATGATTTTAATCTTCATCTTTGATTACTTTTTATTATCATAGTCCATTCTTCAGCTAAGAAAAGATGTAGTTACAATAATGGTTTCTGAAATTTGTAATCTTTAGTCGCTTAGTTTAGGTAAACCGTAATTGGATTGTTCATCTGCTTTTTTCCATTATGAATAAGAGTAAATTGGTATATTGATTATATTTTTCTTCATTTTCTGACTTTTTTGATTAAATACTAAATTTATTAATCAAAAGCAAATGTCATATGTAGATAAAGAATGAAGGGAAGATAGTAGGGAGAAGTGTAAGTAGTTCAGAAGGTGGTGTTCATGGTTGTCTCGTTAAAACCTGGATCTTGAGAACCTATTGGGATAAAGCTAGAACAACAAAAAAAAAGAATAAAAGCCATAAAACCAGAACCATATACAACAGAAAAAATCGGACAAAGTAGAAATATGATGACTGAGCAAAGTGAAAACAAATCGCCATTAGGTAGGATGGAGTTGTTGCCAACTCTGTCCAAGACCATGGATTCATGACTCCGTAGTATAGTCAAGACTTGTGATCCGATGCTGGATGGTGCGAATGATGAGATGTTGCAGGTGAGAATGCGGTTGATGCGGTTGTCTATGGCAGCGAGCATTGCGCTCTCTCCAAATATGATAAATAGCGGCTTGGAAGCTGAGCTTAAGTAGATTTGAGTCAAGTGGTGAGAGTGCATGACGACAAAGGGAAGCTAGAGTTCTGGACAAATTAGGGTGAGATTCAATGGTGGAGTAGGGATGAGGTGAGTCAGGACCAAAGTGTGTAAGTGTAGGAATAGGCAAAGAAAAGATGATTTCGCGTTTCGTCAAATTTACTGCACAAGATGCATGGATGTGTCTGACCCCAGGCTCGCACTTTTTGCCTTCAATTCATTCAACTTTCAAATTGAGGTGATTTTTAGTCCGATAATTCAAAAAAATAAATTATAATTCGTTGAATTTTGTGAATAAATATTTTCAAAACTTTTTAGACCATAAAATACCCAAATTATTGAGCACCGAAAGTATTGGTGTCCTAACTTGCTATGTTTTGTGAAAGTTAAAATATACGAAAATTGAAAAGTGTTGGCCATCAATGAACCTTCTCATTTGTTAAACAACCATGTTTTCAATCTGACACAGTTTGCTTCCCATAACCTCTTTAATAATCGCATATGAGTTATCTATATATATGAACTCTTATTTTCTAAAGAATCTTATGAATGAGAAATTCACAGCTTTCTTAGTGTTCTTTTTAGAAAATTCATTCATTGCTTCCAAAACGTTTCTGTATTGCACTCTATCATGCCAATACTCTATTTCTCACTCTTCTAAGTCTTCCTCTAGTCTTTGCTTTTGTCGCCTTACAACGAAGAAAAAGAGGAGCCCAATAACACAAAATAATAACACAATGACACAAACAGAGACTTCAGCAATGAAGCCTTTAGATTTTAACATAGTGTCATCTCACAATTTAAATGAAGTCCAAATACTAATTAGAAAAAATGTCATTTAAATCCCGAACTTTCAAATTTTGGCTAAAAAAACTTGAACTCTTTAGTTAGCTATTTAAATCCTATATTTTTTAATGAAACCGTTTAAATCTTGAACTTTCCTTTGACTAGGCCATTTTAGACCTAGCATTAGTCAATAGTTAAGTAGAAATAACTCTATTAAACTAACGTTACTGTTCACGTTAATGAAATATTAAATAAAATGCATTGAAGAAAAACAAAAACTTAAGAACTAAAAACCTCTTTAACCCAAAAAATCCCCAATTTTACTATCTTCTTCGCTAAAACCCTAAACTATAAATCTGAAGCAGCTGAAGAACACAAGAAGCTTAATCTCTATCTGATCTTTTGTAGGTTGCTTGTGAGAAACTAAGGAATAATAAAATTTTAATGAAACTTCTTGAAGGTCATGACTTCATACTCGAGTCACTCGAAGAAACTACAATCTTACATTATGCTGTACAGAACATCATAAAATCAGAAGGAATCAAAGAGTTAGAAGTTGTGAGAAATCTGAATTCAGTACTTGTTAATGTCAAGAACTCTGCAGAATTGGACTTTGTTGTTCTAAGAAGTGACATGTCAAAGCTTTATCAAGTAGTTAAGGTTATTAGTTAAGTTCTGCTATTGAGTGAAGAGTATGCTTTGCAATTGCAAGAAGATGTGAATGATGGTGTTGATATTGATATTTCAAGTGTCTCAATGAAGAAAAGTCTTCTCGCAGCTGATGAAATCTGAAGGACGATAAGAGGATATGTTAAAGAAAAGACTACTACTTAATTTTGTATAAGCTTATCTCTTTGAGATTTTTTTTTTGTCATCATAGCCTAATGTCTAAGTAGTTCTCTCCTAACTGAGAGCGACAGAGTTCGAACCCTGGTTGATGCAATAGATGCAGGGGTGACTACCATTGGGCCACTTGCTCATTTGCAAGCTTATCTCTTTGAGATTAGAAATAAGATTTTCAATTAAACTTGTACTAAAACGTGATTAACAGTGACATTGCACCATTAAAGCGTAATTACATAACGAAAACACAAACATTAAGAAGAACATCATTTTTTAGGACGTAGACGTAAACGCAAACGCATACAAATTGACCGCCAAATCCGTAGAGAGTCCTTCCTTGCCTCTTGAGAGCGTAAACTAAGGCTGAGAATATAAACCGAACCGAACCGAACCGAGATTTTTCGAACCGAACCGAATTATGTTTCAATAACCGAACGGTACACAAAATTTCAGTTTCGGTAACCGAACAGAACTGATGAACCGAAAATAACCGAATAAACAAAAAAATGAACCGTATAAACCGAAAAGATCGAAAAAACAAAAAAATAATAGAAAATTAACCAAATTTCAAACCAGAAATCGAACTGAATAAACCGATTTCCGAACCGAAATTTTATTCGGTTTAGTTCGGCACAAAATCTAAAAACCGGGAAAACCAAAAATACCGACCCGAACCGAACCGATTAAACCGAGTTCCCAGCCCTAGCGTAAACGACGTCCATCGCAGTCACCTATATATATATATAGATATAGATATTGTATGTGTTTTAAATGACTTTTCAGGCTATGAAAGGAAAACACAATAATATACATAAAATAATATACTTAGATATTAATTAGTAACACCCTTAGGGGATTTTAAAAATACATAAGAAAACATTATATTTAGAATATAATTAATACATTGATTATATAGTGCATTATATCTAGTTAATTATTTCTATAAAAATTAAAATACAATTTAATTACTCTATTTCTTATATTCATGTTTTTTTTTATTAATACGATAGTTTACTAAAGTATTGATAAAATATTATTTTACTCTTTAAGCCTAAAAATAATATTGTCTCTACAATCAATTTCACAAAATTTGAAATTATCCCACAATATTAAAAATTATATTTTAAAATTTAAATTAATCCACACGAAATAGAACATCACATACAATCTATTTGAGAAACGGAAAATATATTTATAAAAACAAATATCAGTTGAACAAGTCAAAAACTTAACATATAAAATGAGAAGAACCACAAATATGTTTTGGGTAAGATCCCTTTTAATCGGAAAAATTAACTTAAATTAGTCATCTAAGTTCTTATATACACATCAGTTTATTTTCACTTTTAAACTATTAAACAACCTTTAATTCACAAATCAACTAAGATGAAGAAACAAATTCAATTTTCTCTCACCATTCTTACTGTTTTCATTATCCTTGTGCTAGGTTTGTATACAATCTCTCTAAGATAGTAATGCCATTTTATTTCTATTAAAAATATCAATATAATTATAATATGTAGAAATCTTATAAAAAACTACACTATGTAGAAATATGTTGGAAACAAATGCATAATATCTAGTGTTATATTTATATCCATTACAGATTTGAGAACATGAGTTCAACTAACTAATGTAATATCTAGCTTTTATTGGCAGCTTTTGAGTTTTTACATAATTAGGGTGGAATTTTTATCAGGGATATGAGATCCGATCCGGGATTGTTCCAAAAATTAGGACACCCAAAAAGCCCAGATTAGGTTTTGCTTGCCATAAATCTTTCATCTCCCGGTCTTGAATATCAAAATATGAAGGTCCGGATATCTAGATCCAAATTATGACCCGGACATATATTAATGTATTTAATAAATTTAATATACACATATAAATATATATTATGATATTTTATATATTATTAAATATATATTATGTTATTTTAATAAAAACACATTTTAATTTGTATTATTTTAAAATATATACATTTTATTATTAAAAAAATAAAAATAAAAATAATTTTATAAATACTTTTATATTTTTTAGACACATTTTGTTATAAAAACCCAGGTTCTTAAACATATTCAGCTTGTTTAAGAAAAAAGTCAAATTTTTAGTTTTGGCTTTGGATCGGGATACGGATCCGGATCCCTTTTTCATAGATTGAGATCCATATATTCTTAAAAACTCCGGATATCCGTATCTGTCCCACCCCTATACATAATTTATGTTAATCTGATAATTTATAAATCTATGAGCTTAGTATATTAAGCATAGCTGTAATGTTATAACTTCTATTAAGCTATGTTTGATTTTATTTCATAATTTCTAGTGTTATTCAAAATTTTCTCAAGTACATCTACTAAAATATCGTTTAATAATCTCATCTACCGAAAATAATGTTTAATACTATTTTATATATT
>OVBE01010562.1:0-14888 GCA_900406425.1 Iberis pinnata
TCGCACTAAAGACAAAATGCTAATCATTGTCTTGGATCTTGGGCCTTGGTTCAAGTGACATCCGGATTTGAGTTGGTCGGGTCGGAGTGTGTTTGACTTCGAGTTGGTAAGTGCGTGATCGATCCGAGCTGAGTTGGGATCGATCCTGCCTTGATGCTAAGGTAGATCCAGTCCAATCCATGCTAAGTGCTGCTCCATTCAATCTTAAGTGCTGCTTTTCTGAAATCTCACAAATCTTTCCAGAAAACTCCTGAAAGTCCTGAAAAATCTCCAAAATGCGTGCATATGAAAATTCNGAGCTGAGTTGGGATCGATCCTGCCTTGATGCTAAGGTAGATCCAGTCCAATCCATGCTAAGTGCTGCTCCATTCAATCTTAAGTGCTGCTTTTCTGAAATCTCACAAATCTTTCCAGAAAACTCCTGAAAGTCCTGAAAAATCTCCAAAATGCGTGCATATGAAAATTCTAATGCAAAATTCCTAAAAATCATAAACTTACTAAATAAACCACAAATGTGATGTATGCACGCTTTTAGACCTCCGAATTGATGCTAATTGATATGTAAAATCAATGAAAATTCAGAGTCATCAGAAAACATGGATGCTAAACGCGAGCTGAGTAGGCGAGCTGAACGTCATAAATTCAGCTCGCCAGTTTGTGAGCTGAATCTCATAAATTTAGCTCACCAGTTAGCGAGTTGACTTTTTCTTGAACCTCTCGTCTCTTGTTTCGTATCATCTCGAGGTTCCGTTAAGATTTTGCGACTAAAATCGCAAAACTTATTCTCTCTATATAAATGTTGAGGTAATCGTGTAAACGACAAACACCATGGTTATACAGTTATTCTTTACGGTTCGTGGGAATATCGTAAAATACTTCGTATAAGTTTTAATCGTATAAAGTGGTAACAGCTAACTTGTCATAAAGTATGCCACGCATCATTGTACGAAAGCCCGATTTTCTGATAGGAATCGTAAAATCGCCTAAACCCCATAACGGCTCGATGAGGCCTAAAACACGGTAAACGGCCCACTTTCGACTCTAAGTGAGAATTCGGCCCAAGTACGATGATGGTCATGGATTATTCTGCAAGTCATAAAGAAATGGAAGAAATGCGGAAAAAGAATGTTTCCAGAGAAGAAAAGGAAGATTTCTGCAGAAGGATCAAAGACAGAAAAGGAATACGGACCAACCTTAGAGCCTATATAAGAGAGATGAGGAGAAAGAGACGGGGCATCCAATTCTCCGCACCAAAAGACTTAGAGTCTTAGGGTGGTTTTTCCTAATTTATTAGCGAGCTGCGACTCAACTAGGATAACTAGTCTTAGGTTTTCGTACTGTAGAACTTGCCGATAGCTCAAGTAGCCGAGGCTTACCATATGTTGTGAAACGTTCATACGATACGGAATAAGAAACCCCTTTTTCCTCTTTCGTGTTTTCTATTTTGTACTTATGTTATTATTCATCGTGTTCTGATCTTAAATCGTTTGACTCACAGAAATCTTCGATCTTTGGAAATTTAGATTTCTCTCTGATTTTCTGTAACTAACAGAAATTGGACTGTAAGAATCTCAGTTCCCACAACATAAGTCTCTATTGTCCATCTTCTGAACATGCCGAACCTTAACTGTGTTTTCACCATCGTAATGGTAGACCCCATCACATTCCTTACCTACACCAATGAAAGTCTTCGTAGTGAGATTTTGTATCGCACAAAACTTCTTAGTAAAGAGAACAAAACCAGAAGCATCACGAAGCAAATGTGCGAAAGAGGTCATAGTAATTGTTAATGAAGGAGAAAAGATGACTTGTCATAGGACAAGTTGTCCTCCTAAATTCAAAGATCCTTGACAAGTAGCCCAAGCAATTTGACCATCGGGCAAAGAGATGGGACATGGTGAAATATGTGTAATCTCATTAAGAAAATTAATCTCTCTCTTTGTCATTTATATGACAGGAAGCACCAAAATCAATGATAATATCATGGTGTCGATATTTCCTATATATAATTAAGTTTTTTTTCTTACCCTAAGCTTTGTTTGAGGTCTTTTATTGTTGAATGTTCAAGAAATGAGCAAGAGAGGCCCATGGTTCTGCAGAAAAACTCAGAATCCCTGAGGATGAACTATCATATAATGCTATTAATTCAGTGATCTGCATACCCAAAACGCGTAGGATAGACACGCGTCATTCTCGTGTGTGACTGATATCACTCGATTTTGATGCTTTTTAGTGGGTATTTATATTTGCTATTTGGCATCATTCGAGTATTTTCCATGTGTTTTTGTATATTTTCATAATTCTAGGTGTTTTGGACGTTCTGGAGCAAAAAGATGGATTTGTGAACAAAATGGTGCTATTTGACGAATGCAGAAGCAAAGTTTAGCAGAAGAGCCAAAAGTTAATCGACATTTGGAGCTGTTTCTATGATTGGAATGAGCTGAGATTTTAACTCAAATTTTCCACGTGAGTTAGCTTACATATGAAAGTGATTTGATGTCAATCCATTGAGGCAATAAAAAGTTATGGCGATTTTACTGAAGACTGGTCAAGCTATCTCGCAGAAGAAACATGTGCAGAACGTGATGGAGTAGATCAATCGATCTATGTGGAGATCGATCAATCCAAAAGATTACCAAACTTACAGAAGTTTGGATCGATCAATCCACACTTGGATCGATCGATCCATATGCACGAGATTATTTGAAGATTTCCAAAAAGACGTTTCCGTCCTCAAGACTTATCATTAGTTTTCCTTATTAGGTTTTATATTCTTTTTGAACTCTATATAAGCTAGAGGCTTAGGGTTTTATTAGAGACATAACTTACAATTCAGAACACAATTCAATTTACAATTCATTACTTTAGAGAGCTTTTCTGAGAGAGACGAATCCTGACACATGTATTTGGAGAAGAATTATGAAATCTCTTACTATCTTATTAAATCTGGTTTTTGAATATGTTTTCTCTATTGATGATTGTTGATTGCTTGGCTATGTCTGAGTAGTCTCTTTGTTAGGTTTTAGGAATTTCCTAGAAAAAACAGGTTTTGATGGTTAGGGTTTGACTTTAATGGATTAAATTTGTTAGGTTCTTAGTCTAGATTTGTTATCATTGCTTGAATTAGCTTGATCACCTAGTTCATGATTTTAGGTTAATAAATACAAAGGGATTTGGTTTATTTAATCTGACCTAGTCTAGATGAATAAGTGTTTCTGCTTGTAGAAGTATTGTCTTTGATGCCTATGAACATATCGAATATGTAATCACTGCATGATTTAATTGTTTAATTTAGAGATCTAAGATTTTGGGAGAAGGTTAGTCTTTATTTCTAGAAATTCTATCGTATGGATCTAATACTTCGGAAGAAGATTAGTCTGTTTTCGTCTTTTGAGTTGAGAACTATTTTCATTGTTAATCTTGCTTGTCAACTTGAACCTCAGACCTGAATACATGTGGAACTTCCCTATCGCCTAGCGTTGTATTTCATTGGTTTACATTCGCTTTTAATTATTCGCTTTAATTTTCAATCATTTCGAAAAAAATCCCTCTTTTATTTTATCTTAGCTACAATTTTTAACTGAGAGTCGCACTATCTGGTCCTTGTGGGATTCAATCTTTTACTATACTACGAGGATCTGTTCACTGCAGTGTAGATTTAGGATTAAAACTTGAACGTATCAGATTTTTGGCGCCGTTGTCGGGGACCAATACAGTGCCTTTTAAGTTTTTCTTATAGTCTAGTCTAAGATTTTTATTTTCAGTACTAATCTCGTTCTTTCTTCTTGTTTTTGTTTTGAAGGTGCATGACTAGGAGATCTGACAAATCACCTGAATTGCTCAACCTCACTAACGAAGAACTCGCAAGACTATAACGTTCAAACAGGAAATCTCGAAGAAGCACTAGTTCATCCACAACAATGGCTGACAATGTCATTCAGAATCCGATCATTTCCGTCATTCCAATTGTCAAAAACCCTCCAGGTTTGGAACAGATAAGACAGTTGGCGCTCAACCAACAAGGAGGAAATGGCAATCAAGTGTCACCGATAATTCTAGAAGGAGATGCAAACCAGGGAGGTGGAAACACCAATAAAGGCGAAGGTAATGGAGATAATGGTGAGCAAGTCCCGCATGGACAGAATCAAAATCACCCACCTCACCAAAACAGGATACTAGTTGGAGATTTCAACAACTTTGAAGCTTTCATAGTCAACATGAATGCTCTCCACCCTCGACAACCTCAGAGATAGGACTACCGGTTCCCATTTCAGCTGATCCAGTTGCTAAGACAAAACCAGTTTCATGGCTTGTCTGCTGAGCATCCTATCGATCACATTGATAGTTTTGAAGACATTTGCAACACAACTCAGCTAAATGAAGTCTCTAAAGACTTCGTGCATTGTAAGCTCTTCAACCATTCTTTAGCTGATAGAGATCTGATGTGGCTTAAGTCGTTACCTGCTAACTCAATAGAGACTTGGGATGAGTGTAAAGCTAAGTTTCTAAATCACTTCTACATCTCCACCAGAACCAATAATTTGAGAAGTAAGATCTCTCAATTTCAGCAAGGACCTGTGGAAATCTTCTATGAAGAATGGGACAGGTTTAAAGAGTACCTTTGGGATTGTCCCCATCATGGATTTTCTGAGTTGAATCTCCTTAACACTTTCTACAGAGGAATCGATCAGAAATACCAACTCTCTATAGACACAACTAGCAATGGCGATATCATGACTAAACCTGTGAATGAAGCATATAAGCTAATTGACAACCTTGCTGCTAGCAACAGCAACCACTGTCCTGACTATGATTAAAGAGTGCGATCATCTAGTTCAGATTCTTCTGGATTAGCAGAGGTAAAGGAGCTTCTTACCTAGCTTCTAAAGAAACAAAATTAGAAGCATGTTAGTTTTGCTGAGGATGTAGAGAAAGTTGAAGCTGATTACTTTGCAGTCAATGAATCTGAGAACATAGAAGAGGTTAGCTATATTAATAGCCAAGAAGAAAGGGTCTACAACCAAGGATACAATCCAGTTTACAACAAAAGTAATATGTCATGGAAGAGTACAAACGTTGCGAATCCTCAAGATCAGTCTTATCCTCCCCAACAGAATACCTTTGCACAGAAGTCTGGACAGTCATTTGGCCAAAAATTATGTGGTTTTCAACAAGCCTCTCAACCTGGTTTCCATCAAGTAGCTCAACCTCAAGTTCAGGAAGAAAACAAGATGGAGTTGATGCTAAAACAGATCTTGGAGAGTCAACAACAGTCTGAAAAGAATCTGAATGCGAAGCTGTATGGTATATATAACGATTTTAATATCAAATTTGAATCTTTTTCTACTCATGTAAAGAAACTAGATGTACAAGTGGCTCAAACTTCGGAAGCAGTTAAAAGACAAGATGGTATGCTACCAGGAAAGCTTAAAGATAATCCCAAGGGATATTGCAAGGCAATAAACTCAAGTTCTGGTGAAAAGGATGAAGATTCTGCAAAATCTGTAGATTTTCGAAATTTGAAAAGTGATTTAGAGGTTCGGATCGATCGATCCCTGATCGATCCAAGGAGGGATCGATCGATCCAATAAAACAGAAATCTTCAAAAGTTTCTGATCGATCGATCCAACCTGGATCGATCCATCCATCCAAATTAGAAACTTGCGTAAACAGAGATCGATCGATCCATCAGACCAATTTCCAAAGAACAAAGAGATTGATCGATCCACTCAAGGATCACTCGATCCACCTCTAAATCCTGCACAAACTTCGAAGCAACTTGCAAAATGTTGCTAATCTATTCTTTAGAGAAGTTGTGAGATTTCATGGAATGCCTAGGATGATAGTTTCTTATAGAGATACCAATTTTCTTAGTCATCTCTGGAAAACTTTGTGGGCTAAGTTAGGTACCAAGCTGAACAGGTTAAGAAGATACATGAGAAAGCTAAGCATAACATAGAGCATAAAACCATATTGTATGCTAAACAAGCTAATAAGGAAAGAAATGAGATGATCTTTGAGGAAGGTTATCTAGTGTGGGTTAACTTAAGGAAAGAAAGATTTCCAGCTGAAAAGAAATCTAAGTTGATGTCTAGAATCGATGGATCATTCAAAGTGACAAGGAGAAGTAACAATAATGCCTATCAAATTGATCTCCAACACAAGTATAATGTGAGTAACTTATTCAATGTTTCTAATCTTATTCCTTATGTTGCATATTTGGATTTGAGGTCAAATCCTTTTTAAGTGGGAGAGGATGATGTGATTCCAACCAGCTACTCACAAAGAGACTCAACAGATGAGAAGATAGAGGAGATGCAAGACTTAAGAGAAGCTTTCAAAGTAGCATATGGAGTGATCACTAGAGCTAAGGCTAAGGAGTTAGCTAAAAGAGAAGAGTTTACTCAAAAGGACACAGCTAGGAGACTCACACCAAGGGACATCTACAACATCTACACCTATGCAAATGAAGAAGAAGATCAAGGGTATACACTAAGTAACTAAGTGGTTATCTTGCACTTTTTTCCTTTGCATGGTTTTCTGCCAATGGTTTTCTATGCAAAGGTTTTTAACGAGGTTGGATAATTCACTTTCGCCTAAGTTACTTAGTTATTACTTGATCAAATGATAGAAAATATCCTTTCTACATAGAAAGATATTAGATTTCGAATTTAAACTCAAAAACTATCTTTTGCATGCTTTCATTTAATTTCCAGCATTTAAGAATTTTCTGTTATTTCCAAGAGAAGGTGCATGTACCTTTCTCTTCTCCTATAAATGTGCACGAATCTATCAATAAAAATCAGTCAATTTTCATTCTAAAACCTTTATACTTTTGACTCAAAACAATTCTAAGTGGTTAGAACCAAACCACCAGAATTATGGATTCTCTTACAAGTGTAGTCTTTTGAGATCCATACAACTCTCAAACAAGTTCATCATTTCTTATTTGTTTTAGTTCATCTTTATTTCGTCCATATTCCATTACCATCAAGTTCCATAAAGTGTTCTTCACAGATAGTTGTCATTCTGTCCAAAGGCTTCATTAAAAGATAAAGATCCAAAGGGGAATCAAATCAGGATCGTATCACAATGTCTACCTTGTATTACCATTCATAGTATGCAATTCGTAGTATGCAATTCTACCAAATAATACTCATGCATAAACAATAACCAATGAAATACCTAACATGCATAATCGATAATCAATTTCATAATGTGCATAACTTAGTCAAGCAATCAACCAAGCATTATAACAACATAATAAATAAGCAGTCAATAAAGCACAATAACTATGTAAATCTAACTTTGCATAAAATCAGGTATTATATCGATATAACGACTAAGTATAAAAACCACACCTCTAAGGATAATTAATTACTTACTTAAATGAAACTAACTCACTAAGAATCACTTACCATACATTTGTTTTGCATGAACTAATCGCATAACAAATTATAAGTATGATCTGTTTGATTATGAGGTGGTGTATATGTAGAAAATAATTTCGACTATCATATATGGTCGAAAATAAGTAGGAAACTTAGTAAAGATTAAATTTATAATGCCTCATTTTTGGGTCTAATTTTCAACTAGACTAACAAATGAAAATATAATTATTACAATTTTTCAACCAATTATGGACTAATTTTTGTAGTCACAATTTGTCACTACATTTCTTTATTATTCGAAAATTAATCGCAAAATAATCAAAAAGTTCTCCGGATACGGAAGAGATAGTCTGAAATTGACAATGTCTCATAGTAGAGTCAGATTTGAAAAGCTCGTGGCATTGAGAAAAATCATGATCTAAAAACTAGAAAGTACGTACAAGCTAAAATAGTAAAAGGAAAAATGTTTAAAAAAAATAAAAATAAAAATAAAGTACAGCTTGAGAGAAGGTATTTATATAAACGGTGAGGATGTAAAAAGGTCCCGTACAATCGAACGGGTTAGGAGTAGAAGTGTTAAAACCTAGAAACAACCCGTAAAACCCGACCCAGTTCCACTGAATCCGGATAAAACCCCTCTTTTTGACCTAAACTTTGCCATTAATAGACCTCTCACAAACTCTCAACTCCCGAGACTTGTTAATCTCTACTTCCATTTATGGCGGACATCAAGGTTCAATCCGATGTGATTGACAATCAATCGCAGCCGCCGCTGCAGCAGCATCCACATTGGATGGCGATGCGTTATCCACCAGCGGTTGTAATGCCGCATCAGATGATGTATGCAGCTGCGCCGCCGCCGCCACCTTATTCACCTTATCATCAGTATTCGAATCACCACCATCAGTCTCGTGGTAATAAGCATCAGAACGCATCGAACACTGATAATAAAACAATTTGGGTTGGTGATTTGCATCATTGGATGGATGAGAATTATCTTAATTCTTCTTTCGCTTCCGTCGGCGAGGTCTGCTTTTCTCTCTCTCTTATATTTATGATTATTTTTTGTGTTAGATGCTCATTAACCATTCCCTGCGTCAGTTTCCGTTGACTTTAATGTTTGTTTTTGACCTCTCATAAAAAGTTCTTTTTTTTTTCTTCCTTTCATTCATGTGGTAGTTGTGAGTTTTGTTTGGAACCCGACATTGTTGTTTAAATTGGTAGCGTTCGAAGTAATCTTTTTGCCTCTATTATCTGTCCTACTTTCATTATAGAAATTTAGCTATTCTCTTACCCTGAGGTCGGTCTATCTTCTGTCTCATTTAGCTCTTTAACATACACATTTATTCATGGATGTGCATTAACCATTTCCTCTTGGAGTTTTCGTTGACTTTTAATGTTTTATACCTTCTAAATTGTTTTCTAAATTTCTAGATTTTATTTTTTTTCACAAAGCTTGAGTTTTTACTTTTTAATCAAGCTGAAAACCATCCCTATACACATTTTTTTATCCCAAAAGTTAAGGGAGATAGGCTTAAACAACACATTTTGGAGAATTATGTTGAAATGAGTTAAAGAGAGAGAAATAGCACAATTATTATGTTTTTAATTATTACTTCTTCAATTTCTTTTTATAAGAAGTTTAATCTACAAGCATGCATATTAAGATAATTTTGGTTTTTTATATTTTTTTTACTACTTTGTCACAAGTAGGTGTTTGAATTTTGTTTTAACTTTTTAATTAAAAATTTTACTTTTTGCATTGAGTTTTGAAAACAACTTATAATATGAAACGGAGAGAGTATTTTCTTAGTATGTGTGTAAACTCTGGAAAATCAAAATCAAATAATATGAGAGAGAGTATTTTCGCATTTAATATTGTCTACATTTGATGGAATCCCTGAGATAAATATGTTAGCTTTTTAAGAAATTTATTTGCTTATATAATGTGTTTTGGTCTAAGTATGTGTACTCTCTGTGTTTATACAGATTGTTTCAGTGAAGGTTATTCGCAATAAGCACACTGGTTTATCTGAAGGCTATGGATTTGTGGAATTTCCTTCCCATGAGATCGCTGAAAAAGTTCTGCAGGAACTTGATGGAACAACTATGCTAAATACAGAGCAACCTTACCGTTTAAACTGGGCTAGTTTTAGCACTGGTGAAAAGCGGTTAGAGAACAATGGCCCTGATTTCTCTATTTTTGTGGGGGATTTGGCGCCAGATGTCTCTGATACTATACTGCAAAACACGTTCTCAGAGAAATACCCCTCAGTTAAGGGTGCAAACGTTGTCATAGATGCCAATACTGGCAGATCAAAGGGCTACGGCTTTGTGAGGTTTGGAGATGATAATGAAAGGACCAAAGCAATGACAGAGATGCATGGAGTTAAATGTTCTAGCAGAGCTATGCGAATCGGGCCTGCAACTCCGAGGAAGACAAATGGCTATCAACAACAACAAGGTATTACGCACTGGATTTACTTATTACCTATTTTATTTCTCCATATTTCAGTGAAGAGCAACAGCTAGAATATGTTATGGTATCTCGTCTGTCTCGTGTATTAACTATATGTTGGCTTTGGCAGGTGGATACATGCCAAATGGTGCATCGGCACATCCTGATGGGGACTCATTAAACACAACAGTAAATTTTTGTCTTTCTTTGTATCTTCTTCTTTTTATATTTCTGTTTCAGGTGATTGTGACAGGAGTATGGTTAATCCATGTTTTAAAACATAGATATTTGTTGGAGGACTTGACTCTAGTGTCACTGACGAAGATCTAAGGCAACCTTTCTCTGGTTACGGTGAAATAGTCTTTGTCGAGATTCTTTTTGGGAAAGGATGCGGATTTGTTCAGTTTGTTAACAGGTGGTAATACTGTCACTGTGATTGATTTGATATTCAACTATTGGTCACAGACCAAATGCAGAGGAAGCTTTGGAGAAACTAAATGGAACTGTGATTGGGAAGCAAACAGTTCGGCTTTCTTGGGGCTGTAATCCAGGCAATAAGCAGCAGGTATCTTCCCATAACTATGAAGTCATCTGGTGCATGGTGATATACTGGTAATGTTTTTATCTGATATGAATAAGTTTTGGATAATGGTGCAGCCTAGAAATAAGTATGGAAACCAATGGGTTGGACCGTATTATGGAGGACAGTATTACAATGGATATGGATACATGAGCCCACAACCTCATGACCCGAGAATGTACGCTGCTGCACCTTATGGAGGGTATCCACCAATGTACGGTGGTAATCAGCAACAAGTAAGCTAAAAGCGCATCAATCTGAGCATCTAAGGGGCAAGGCAAAGCAAAAAGTCTACTCAAGTTTAGGTGAAGTTAGGAGGTATGACTCTCTATGGGTTTAGGGTTTATCTTCTTAGTTGGAAAACGAATTTTTGATAGCAGTAATTTAGAGGACTTGGAATTTGATTGATTATTTGATTTGGCTTGTGAGATGCTTTTCAGTATTATGTTTGGGGCTTTTCTCTTAACATATATTTAGGTAATAAAGTTGTAAAACATAAGTTGAAAAAGGGGCGTTCATTCATCCGTATAAGTGTTGATCCACTTCAAACAAAGATCCGCTTTCACGGGCTTATGATCGGAACCATAAACTTGGTCAATGGAATCATAAGAGTGAAGAGTTGCTTGAATGTTTTGGGTATCATGGTGATGGATCTTGAACAAGATCCTATCAGTCCAAGCTGGAACCCTCACCTTACGACTTGTATCATAGTTGCTACTTCCAACATTGTATTTGTAAGTGGGTTTAAAACCTAGAGTTCCTTCGTAGTAACCCTTGAATATTTCTCCTCTCTCAGCTTCTTGCAAGAGCTGATCTTTGCTCACCAGGACCTGCATATACAACAATCGAATGGTTTGTGCCCATTTAGAACCAAGGCTGGGTGGGTGGGCATATTAAGCGGTTGGGTTTATTCTTTTTGATTCGGATATAATAACTGAACTGAATTTGATAAAATTAACTGAAAACAAAAATTGAATGATGGGGAAATGGAGAGGAGTTTACAGAATGAAGATGGTTATGGATGAGAGATCGAGCAGGACGGTTAGAGACATGTTGGATTCTGTAGTTGAGATCTCCAAGCCAAACTGTGAGGTCATGTTTTGTTTTGTCTGGCAATACTAGTGATTTTGCTATGTGCCTCAACTCTCTATTTCTTTTATCCACTTTCTCTGCGTGAGCTGTATTATTATTATTACTCTTTAGTTTTGGTAAATGAGCATATAATTAAGAAAGGGAAGAAGAAAGTAGGTACGAGAGAGATGGCAAGAGATGAAAAGCATTTTGATAGCATCGTAGTGAATATGAATAGCCACTGCTCCTTTTTTTCTTCCAATGAGACCTCCACATCCTCCCACTGAATGTTTCTTTACCTTTAATTCTGCAATTAACTTTATTTTAGTTTTTTTCAATGCATATATTTCATCTTAAGTTTCTTAAATGTCAAGATTAGTCGGACTATATATATTTTACTAATATGGACCCAAAAACAGAGCGAATTAATTTTGAATGAAAAGAAAAGATATTATGATTATTTTGTAAATAGAATACCTTTTACTAATGTATGTGAATTCTTAGGGCCAAAAAAATATAGATGGATTGATTGCAATTTCGCCTTACCAAGAAGCCTGCATGACATTTTTTTAATATTGTAAATGGAAAATTAAAAAAAGAAACGGTAGAGTAAGTTACACGTGAGTTGGAGACGAAGCTGTCACCAAATATTTTGCAACATTGGTTTTGGGAGCCTCTTGCAATCCAACCACAAGCAAATCGAATTTACTGTCCTTGCCTACAACCTCAACCAAATCCTCATACGAAACCTTCACATATAGTACAATTACATTAATTAAGTAGTTGAATTTAATTACATGAGATTACGTACCTTTCCATTCATGTTCCATGTGATGATACGGATACAAAGATCTTCTTTTCTAGAAGAAAAGCTCCAACTCTTTACTGCTTCTATTGTTTTAATACCATCGTGTGAGTGTGACGATGACTTGTTCCCACCTTTCGGAGTTTTCTTGTACTTAAGAAACCTATAGAACACACCACACCACACCACACGTATAACTTATTATTCTGAATCACCTACTTTTTGTAAGATTAAAGGACATGTACTAGGTTTAAAATTAGAGAATATGATACTAATTGTTACCTTTCACAGCCACACATCAATTTTGTATTCCCCATTGTCTGCATGCAGTTTTAATTTCTCCGTAAAAGCTATTAAGAGAGAGAGTGTGTGTGAGATGTATATCGAGGGAAAGAAGTGGACAATTTTAAAGGTCCAGAAATTTCACAATGGATGATTTTATAAATTGACTTGGGTTTACATACGCACATGAAATGTTACGTTGATTTCTAGGAAGTTAGGTGAATGATGTTTGACCAATAAGACGTGTACGCCTCCAACTGGACTGTCAAATTTGATTATGACTCCACTGCGTTTCTTTTCTTAATTATTTAAAATATACTATATTTTAAGAATATCACATATTTAAAATTTAAAATTTTAGAATTTAATTTGATTTTGTGTTCACTAACTTGAGTTTGAAATGGTTAGGGTTTAACATTTTAATAAAATGTTATACACTTTAAATGTGTGATTTAAAAAATAATAATATTTGTGTGGTTTTTATACAATTGAAACCAATAATACTTTTTGAAAAGTTTTATCTTATTTTTTATTAGAGATTCTTCGTTGCATTATAAAAAAGAGAAAGAAATTCGTTGTTTATTATATACACCTTTCGTTTGCCAAGAAAAGAAAATTAGTATTTGTTTAACAAATTTTCTTTTCTTTTAAGATAAAATGTTGTTTCAATTTTGTTGTAAACTTGCGATAAAACTTGGAAAAAAAACTGAAGACTTAATAAAAAAATGAAGACAAAACTAAAATGAAAAACACAGAAAAGACTTACTTGAGATGGAGAAGGAATACGAACCGAAAGGAGATGGAGAAGCTCGAGAGGCAACAAGTGTTGGCCCAACGATACGTGTTGAAATCAAACAAATAGACACGAGATCCACCGCTTCGATTTTTTTATTATATTATTAGGAATAATTCCGCGCTACCTGCAGATATTTTTTATATTACTTATTATATATCAATTATAAATATCTACCCATTAAAATATGTTGTTGAATTATGATAGCATAATTAAAATATATAAAATTAGACTAACTGCAACCAAATATAAATTTGATGGTTTATATCATCAAATAAAAAATCAAAGTTGTTTTAAAAATATATGAAATTTTATTTTTAGGTTTTAAAAAATCATATTTATATATTTTAGTATAAAATTAGAATAATGGTAAAGAACTTTGTAGCACAATCGATCAATGTTCTTGAAACACAAATTTAGAATCTCAAATTGTCAAGAAGCGTGAAGAAAAAAAGATTCTTAACAAGAATTGAAAATAACAAAAAAACTAAAGAAAAAAACTAACAAACTAATATTTTCCAGATTATTTTCTAAAAATTGCTTATTCATCCTTTTACAATTGTCACACTCGGTTGCATTCATCTCTTAGCTCTCCTCATTGATCTCCACATGTCCTTTACTTTTCCTATATCAAATAATGCTCACATTAGGATGAAATCATTGACACTTGGCATTTAGTTTACGAAAACCAAATTCATTTCCTTATCCTTGGACATTAATTTGAAAGTAACCTAGTGCTCTGTTTCATTAGCAGTGTAAAGATCATAGTAGTTTTGCTTAGCCTATAGAATATCAGTAATCATAAGATTAAGAGAAACTTTTACTCCCATTAATTAAAAAAATAGATGTTCATGTATGCACCGATCTTTCCAAGAGGATTATTACAAAGAAATTTGAGTTCATCAAGACTGAATGAAGAAAGTTAGTTTTCACCATCATCGGTCATTGCGTAGCTAGTAGCTACCACATAAGTTCGACAATAACTATAGAAACCTAGACACATTGAAACCGAAAACTAAATTCAAACAGTTTCCATGATGGTACAAAAGCCACATCTCTCAGTTAAAAGGCACAACTCCTTGTCTCTTGTAGGATTCGTCCCCGTCCCCATCAACCATTGGTTAGTACCCATTTTCCTTCATTTAGTTTCAGAGATATTTACAAAAGGAGGAAGTTGTTTTTTCGTTTTACTCAGCCCTTTCTTTTCTCAACTATTAACAAAAACTTTTTTAACCATACAAGCAATTAAACACTTTTGTTGATGTGATCCTAGGTGTGAGGATCAAGTCCCTGAATGCTTCTCCAATGGTTGTGATGTTAATGCAACGAAAATGGGGTGAATGATACTTCTAAGAGCTGCGGAATGACTCCTAGACTATCTGGAATTTGGCTTGCTATGTAGAATCAGATTCAGAACGTGAACAAGACCAAAGTGATCAAACAAGATTCAGGAGAGAATTCTTAGGTTTTTAGAAAAGAGTTTGATGATTTTATTGATGATTTTCGTC
>OVBE01010563.1:628-14887 GCA_900406425.1 Iberis pinnata
GTGTTCTCGTAGCATGTTGCAATGTTAAGGTTTCAGCCATGAGGCATGACTCCACCCGAGGAAATGAGCCCCTACATGATATAACAAGGCGGTTATTTGAATCATAAAGTAATCACCCTATACATGTAGGTGAATCAACCGATAACCAAGAGGCGTTGGTTTAGCATACGTAATTCACAGCCATGTGGCTAGTTGACGAAACATTGAGATGGACTGAGTGGTTTTTCGGAGGATAAATGTGAGTTAGCTCATAATGATTCATTGCCATTGATTCTTTTCATGACTGATGATATTGTAGTGCATGATTTATCTTGAAATAAGAATGCATTTCGACTATTCCAAATCGACCATGTGTGAAAGGCCATTTGCGGAATATGATTGTTAGCCTGGTAATGCAAGACAATGCCTTGGAGATAGTCAGTTAGAGAAGTTGTGGCGGCAAAAGTAGGGAGATGTGGAATAGGCGATAATCCCCAAATTTCCTTGCTTACCCTACACTGAAAAAGCATATGTGCAATCGATTCATCCGCTTCTCCACATCGTGGGTAATCTATCATCTGTATAATGTTCCTTTTTCCCAAATTCTCCTGGACGGGTAACGCATTGTGGAGAATCCTCCACCAAAAGATTTTGAGTTTATTGGGGACATCCCAATGTCATATGTCCTTAAATAACGGTGGTGGTGTATTGGAAATCCGAACCATATCCTCGTAAACTCTATACCATTTCTTAACCGTATAGTTTCCTTCTATGGTGAGATCCCAGCCAAGTATGTCCGGCAAAGCTATGGATGGAAAAATTACTTTTATCAATGACACATCCTCTGGGTGAACTATCAGCTGGAGTTTTTGTAGATCCTAGCTGCCTATGTGGCTATGGTACAAATTATCAAGCATAATATGCTGATTTCATAGCGGATACATCAGTCTTGTTGGTCTTGGAGGTGTGGTGGCTAACCAATTATCTGTGAACGCCTTTATGAAACGACCATTACCCACCACGTATCAGAGACCTTTCTTTAACAAGAAGTTAGCTTCTATAATTCCTCTCCAAGCTAAACTAGATCTTTGAACCCGGGTTGCTTCAAATAGGAAAGTATTGGGGTAATATTTGGATTTATATATACGTGCTAACAACATAGACGGAGATGTCAGCAATCTCCAGCTCTATTTCCCTAACAGAGCGATATTGAAAGCTTTTAGGTCCCGAAATCCTATACCACATATTAGCTTATCTTGAGTGATTTTTTTTCATGACACCCAATTAAGTTTGGAATGATCCGGACTCGTCGACCACCAGAACTTGCGCATTAAGGACATTAATTAGTTAAAGATTATGTTAGGAAGAGGGAAACAAGACATAGAGTATGTAGGGAGTGCGGTCGCAACAACTTTTAACATAACCTCTTTCCCAGCTGGTGAGAGAAGTTTATTATACCAACTATCCACTTTGTGTTGTAATCGATCTAGGATAAAAGTGAAGGTGGAGGTGATGTTTCGAGAGATCCGAGACGGTAAACCCAAATAATTTGTGAATCTTGTAGGGTCTTTAATATGTAACAGGTTAGAGAGTTGTGTCTTCAGATCATCATTTCCTCCTTTCCCAAATGTGATTGCTAAGTTTGAAAAATTCACATGTTGTCCAGAAATGTCTGCATAGATAGATAAAGCTTCTTTTAGATTGTGACATTCGACGAGAGGAGCCTAGCAGAACACTAACGAGTCATCTACGAAGAAAAGATGAGAAATAGGATGGCTTCTACGAGAAGCTCTAAACCCATATAATAAGCCTTGCTGGTTAAGTTTATGTAAAAGATGTGATAAGCCCTCAGTCACAAAGAGATAAAGGTAAGGGGATAACGGGTCACTCTGTCGTAGTCCCTTAGAAGGTTTAATATGACCATGTGGAGCTCCATTAATGATGACTGAAGATGTGGCAGTTGTGACACAAAATATTACCCAGTTCACCCATCGAATGCAAAAACCAAATTTCAGAAGCAGACGTTTTAGGTATTCCCAATTCACACGGTCATAGACCTTACTTATGTCAAGTTTGCATGCCATGTACGGTTCCTTCAATGATTTATAACCCAACGAGTGTAACAGCTCATGTGAGAGGATAATGTTATCTATGATTAATCTGTTATTGATGCATGCTGTTTGGTTCTTCGAAATAAGTTGGTCCATGTAAACGGTCATCCTATTTGTTAAGAGTTTTGAAATTATCTTATACACCACATTGGTGAGGCTAATTGGACGATAATCCGTAACAGTTTGAGGGTGCTCCTTCTTTGGTAACAAGCAGATGTTGGTGTGATTTAGTGAGGTATAAAATACACCATCATAGTGAAACCGATTCACCATATCGAAAATGTGAGTTCGAATAGATTGTCAATGGTCATGAAAAAAAGCAGTAGTGAAACCATTATGTCTGATGCTTTGTCTCTAAAGATCTGAAAAAGTTGCTGAGGTAATCTCATCAACAGAGAAAGGGCTTGTGAGCCTATCACTCATTTATGGCGTTACTCATGTGGGAAAGGAAGACAAAATAGGATTTGGATATATATATTGAGGAGCAGAATAGTAGGCATTAAAATATTCAAGAAAAACGGACTGGATAGTAGACGGATCAAAACAATCTTCATTTCTATCATTTTTGAGGTATACAATCCGATTTTAAATGACGCATTTGTTTGGTTTTAGCATGGAAAAAAGTTGTGTTTCGATCACCCAACCGCAACCATTGAACTTTGCTCTTTGTGCGCCAAAAGGCCTCTTCGTTTTTGTATTGTTTATTTAGATTTTGTGTAAGTGTTCGAATGAGGTCCAAATCAGGGTTATTTTCTTGAAAGGCATCTTGTATTTGTTCCTTGAGGCACAAGATTTGACGATGAGAGTTTGTGGGATGTTTGTGTCGCCATCGGGATAGTGCAATGCGGCTATCCCTAAGTAGGTCACTAACTAGAGCAGAAAGTGATGTGTTGGACCAAGTTTTTGTGATGAGTGATTGCACCTCTGATAAAGCCCCCCACCTTGCATCATATTTGAATTCTCTCATTTGGGGTTTCTATGTGCCACTCGTATTCACCAGTAACGGTTTATGATCTGATCCAATCCAATGTAAAGAACGAACCATAGGATCTGGAAAAATTTAGTGCCAATGAATATTGGCTAAAGCTTTATCAATCATGGATCGCATTATGTGTGAGCAACTTTTGCCCATCCAAGTGAATTTTTCACCCAAAAACCTGATATGGTTAAGCACTAGTGATGTGATAAAAGAGTTAAAGCTTATAAAGGTGTGAAGTGGTCTTAGTGGTCCACCCATCTCCTCAATATTTGAACTGATGTCGTTGAAATCACCTAATAGGATTCTGGAGTTATAGACCGATGGATTGGATGATAATATTTTTTTAAAATATATGTCATTGATTAACTCTTTTAGCATACATTGGGAAACCATAGATATAATGTAAATAAAAAGGAGGTTCTTTATGTCCTGTCACAAAAGCGGAGATGAGATTCAAAGATGGATGACCAGACAACCTAACCGACACAAAGGAGTTCCAAAAAATCTAAACCTCCTCGTTTACCCACATGTGGGATTTGAAAAAAGTTTGAGAATCCTAAAGACTTACATAACATGGAGATAAAAGAAGAGGGTTTTTTGTTTTCCGTCAACAACAGGATATCCGGTTTATAGGAACGTCGGATATCATGCAAGTAGGTAATTGTCAAGGAACCACCCAAACCTTGACAATTCCAGTGGATGACGATCATGGTTCTTCTGGTGGCTGAACGGCGGCCACCACACCGATTGAAGATGTTGTTGTCGTGTCCATTCTTTGGCGAGTTGTCAGGATTTCCTCTGGTGAATCCTCCGGTGCCTTCCGCTTCATTACTTGTTGTGATGTGCCGCTTGATTGACCCACTTCAATGATGATTCTGGAGAAGATAGAACTAGTTAGTGTATCCTGATATGCCATCGGGTCCTCTGCGAAGAAACCTATGTAATAGGAATCAGTTGGAACAGAGGGATCAATAGTTGGGATGCTTGAAGAGTCCGACGCTTCAGAGGATTGTTGGATAGGTGTCCTTGCAGCTTCCAGATTTTCTGCCCGACCCATGGCTATATGCAGAGGAGAAGCATCCATTTGTAGATAGTCAATGAAAAGAGCGTCAGGTTTTTCTGCCGGCGGCTGAGGGTCAGGTGATAAGTTGCACTTGGTGATATCATGAGTCATCATTCCACATTGAATACACAATCTTTCAGCCATTCATAAACAAAACGAAGCAGAACCGATTCCGCTCCATTCTCAAGTTGTGCTACCTGAAAAAAAGATAGAGGAGAGTTAACCGGAATCTTCAACCGAACCCATACTTAAGTAAGAGAATCCTTTGTGGATTCCACCAAACGAAATCCTTCAAAATGACCAATCTTTCTAGTAACATCTTCAACCACCTTCTGAGACCGATATCCATTCGGTAACCCATATATTTGCACTCAAAGGGAAATCGTCTCGAGGAACTTCGGGTAAGATCGATGAGACCACCTATCAAGGACCACCATCCAGTCTTTGAAACACCACAATCCACGTTCTAAGACAGAGAGAAGGTGATGCTCCTCACAGAATAAGAACTGAATTGTGCCATCATCGTTGATTTCTCCGGTGACGCGATCATAACCTCCACGCTTTAGGCAGCGTTCGTATTCTCATAAGATTTTGTTGTGACAGATTTGCTCCCCGAGCTAAGAGATTTAATCTGTTGTTGCGAACAAGCGTTCTTCGAGAAGGAGAAAGAGAAGAGGAAATCGAAATGAACAGAGGACAGAAGACGTGACAGAGAATCGAAAGAGACAAGAGAAATGAGATGCATGTAGAAGGATGAATTTGTATCATATAGAGAATGAACTGAGAAGTCATGATGGATTGTGTCAGCCGAAGCTTCTTTAGAGAAAGTAAAATGAGGAAGCAAGAGAAATATGAATCACATGCAGCGAATTGGAGGGCCTCTAGGAGAGATAGAATCATCACCTAAGAGGAAGCTAAAACATCTCCATGGAGAGCGTAGAAAGAGAAACATGCAGTTTTTTAAATTGTCTTCCCTATGACATAGGTTTTGTCGTATGCGCTAATTCTCCAACACCGATTTATTTGTTTTTTATGATTTTTCGTATTTTTATGTTTTCTTAGCTTTCTGATCATCCAAAATTTTACGGAGTTTATCTATACATGAGAACTTTTCAATTATGACATATCTAGATGATTTTTCCAACATTTTTCCATGAATGAATATCATTGTTAAACAAGATAGTTGCAACTTGCAACTATGTCTTATTTCATGCATACAGTTGTTGTAATACTTGGAGTTTTGCCACAAAAAATATAGTATTTTTAGCTTTCTAAATATATCAAATTATCCATGTATAACACTATCCACCTCCATTATTTATATATACTCCTCATTAAATAAGATATGGTATGGAACAATAAATTAGATGATAATTTGGTTTCATTAAATTAAACGAAAACAAAGGAAGTTAAAACTTTGGTCCAGCTTTTGGTTTAACAAAAATTCGGTTTACAACTAAACATATCAAAGAAATTGGGACCACAAATAAATACTTGGGGTTTTGCGTCTATTAGTTTCTCTGTCTCTTCATTCGAAGTTGGGCGGTACCTAGTTTTAAGTTTTTTTAAAAAAATTACTTTATTATTTTCAACAAACTATGAATTATACTTAAATATAAGAGGTTATTGATATTGATTAGTTATATCAAACACATATTTTAATGAAAAGTAAAATACGGACCACATGAAAAACCTTCGGTTGCGCCAGGTGCAATGGCCTCATCACGGTATCAAAATAAATTACTTTTTTATAGGGTTAAGTCTTATTTAATCATCTCTTGACTATAATTATTGGATTAATTAATCATTTACAATGATGCAGTTTCGGACATTCTATCGAAATCTTTTTTTTTCTTGAGTTTAAAGTATACTGTTAATTGATAATAATATGTGCATTCAAAGTTCAAACAAACAAACAAACAATTATCTTTCATCTTAAAATGTGTCGCTCGATTTATAGCCAAATGAGAAGAAAAAAACACATAATTAAAGATAAAGAAAACTACAATAGTTATGTTATGTGTGCATAAGAATATTTTTTTAGACAAAACTACATTATGAAAACTTATATAAGGACCATATTGTGATGTTTATCTTTTTGATAACTATTGTCATTTGTCGACGTAGGCAAGAATCTTTCTTCATGTGTTTTGGTAATCATAAAGAGTGTAATAATTGGTGTGACGAATAGTTCATATATTGTTATGATTTTCTCAATTTAGTTTAGTAAAAATTCATATTCTAAAACAAGTAATTAACTACTTCGATGATATTATTGGTACGAAGCACGCACTATACTTTATATATCTTGAATCTTCTACCCAACAACTCGATTTCTCTTAATTAATTAGTTATACATTTTGTTCTAAATTATGAAATTGTTTTAACACTTTGAGCATACTTTTACGATTACATATCTAGTTATTGCTTATATTATTTGTGGAACAAAACTTGGGTTCACCCTTTATGGTGAATTCTTAAATTCACCTCACATTTAAGATCAATCAAAGTAATGATTAGGATTAGTAAAAAAGGAAACATTAAAATATAAAGAGAAAAATGAAACTAGCTATAAACAAAATAAAACAAAGTTAACAGCAAAAAAAAAGAAAAAAAGAAAAAATGCAATAAAAATAAACATTAAAATTTAAAGAAAATAAAATAAAATAACTATAAAAAATAAAAATCAACACAACAAACAGCAAACATTACTTATAGCTATAAAACAGGGGAAAAGGAAAACAAAAGTAAAAAAATAAAAACAAACAGCGAACATTAAAATTTAAAGAAAAAAAGAAAAAATAGCTACAAAAAACTAAAAAGTGACAACCAACGCTTAATAGCAAAAAAAAGAAAAAAGTAAAAAAAAAAACAAACGCGAAAATTTAAAGAAAAAAGAAAAATAAATATTAAAAAAATAAAAAACAAACAGCAAAAACCTACGCCTTACCAAAAAAAAGTGAAAAAAGTCAAAAGAAAAAAGAAAAACATAATACTATTTCTTCTAGTTAGATAGGATTGCATTAAAATATTATTAATTTACAATTAGTGTTATTTTATAGAAAAACATATTGTATCAAAAATTAATTTGGAAAACAAAAAATATGTCTTTTTTCGAAAGTGATTCCACAAAACAGAGTAATCAAATCAGTCTAAATTTTTTTGAAAATATTAATCTTTTCAAAAAACAATAATAAGTAAGAAACAACAATATGCTAGAAACACCGGAAGTAAGAAAACACAACATGTCTTCTTTCATATTTAAAATAACAGAGTTTTATGATGATCCACCATAACTCTTTTCGAATCCCTACAAAATACAAAATAATTAAAACATAATGTATAACTCAAATAGTATAGATAATTAATTATTTAAATGAAGCAATTGTGAAAAAGAAGGTTCATCATGTAAAGTTGGATCAGTAGCAGCAATAGATAACTGGATATCAGGAGGAAGAACTGAGTCCTGAAAAATATACATATTGATTAAATCCCAAAATTCGATGAAAATTGAGAAACAAAAAAAAATTATGTATCAAATACCTGAAATGACAACTTCTTCTTTGTTGTAGCATTACTGGATGATTTTGATATACCACGTTTTTCGTTTCAAGCACACTTAAATATCGACCATGGCGTCCGACTTTTTGGTTCTTTGGTCCTAGGTGGATTTTTTCTTTTTATTCCACGTGCATTTAGAACTTCTTTTTTTTTTTTTCTTTAAATTTTCACGTTCGTTTTTTTTTTTTTACTTTTTTCCTCTTTTTTTTGCTGTTAAACGTTGGTTGTCACTTTTTATAGCTATTTTCCTTTTTCTCTTTAAATTTTAATGTTTTCTTTTTTATTGACTTTTTTTGTTGTTAACATTGGTTTTTAGTTTTTTGTAGCTATTTTCTTTTTAATTTCTTTAAATTTTAATGTTTGCTGTTTTTTTATTTTTTACTTTTATTTTCCTTTTTTCCATTTTATAGCTATAACTTTGTTTTCAATTTTTTTTTATAGCTATTTTCCTTTTTCTCTTTATATTTTAATGTTTTTTTTTTTACTAATCCTAATCATCACTTTGATTGGTTTTAAATCGTGAGGTGAATTTAAAAGTTCACCATAAGGGGGTGAACCCAAATTTTGTTCTTATTTGTGTTAGTTAACTAATTATAACTTATATAATATTTTCTAACATAAAAAGAGGGTAACTTTATAAAGATGAAATTTAACCCCAAAAAAACATAATAAATTGTGAAAATAATCCAAAACATATTGATATCTAAAAATAACCGAAATTATATATAACTTGAAAACTAGTCTTTTATTTTTATTTTTACCATAAAAATATTAAATATTTATAAAGTATTATCTTAAAAGAAAATTTGTAGTTAGCAAAAATATGCAAAAGGATTATATTAAAATATTGAATATACGAAGTGGAGAAGAGGTTTGAGGCGATCAGCGATTTTTTAGGGTTCTCCATCTCTTTCCATTTTTGGCTTCGTTCGCACGTCTCAAGCTTTCCGGAGCTCCGGCTTCATGACGGCGGCGGCGTCTCCTACCGACGACACCTCTGCTGCACCGCCCTTATCATCATCTCATCAGTGGTGTCCTTCGAAAGCTTTAGCGAAACCCGACCACTCTTCTATGCCTCTTTGGGTTGATTTCAAACACGTTCCTGATTACTTATTTTCCCACGCAGGTTTACGCTTCCTCGGTGATATTGTGGGTCAAGCTCAAAAGTTGCATCCCACAACTGAGAAGTGTGTTCGATTGGATGTCGCACGAGTGCTCGTAATCGTTAATCTCTAGAAGGAACAAATTGACCAAATTAAGTTAGACGATGAGGTGCAACCGATACTTGTGTCTTACCCGTGGCTGCCATCGAAGTGTACCTTGTGCAATTTATGGGGACATAAACTCTTTGAATGCAAAAAGAAGTTACCTACCATTACTCTCCCCGTACAATCGCCAACTCACCAAGCTCACGTCACAACCCATGCATTAGCTGAACATCACGCACATGTTCACGTAGCTGAGGCTCTCTCGAACGCCACTACCTTTGTCCATCCTGGCCAAATCGAATCTACGCCTGAGCAGCAGCCACCGCATATTGACACGGCCATCACTTCACTTCCCAATTCTTCTACTCATCAACAACCTTTATATGGTTTACCACAAACTAATACTAATACAAATTCTTTGTCTAATGCAGTCACTACAAATGTACTTGCAGCTGTTGTAGAGGAACTTTCGGGTGTTATTCCACGCACAAACACTTCAATCTCCAATGTGTCTCTAACTGATCCGGCGATTGAAGCAGTGGACCTATCAAGCCTTCATGCCGAGCATAAATCGGGTCAAGAGTGGTCGCTTGTTTCAAAGCATAAACGAGCTTCTCATTCCCCTATAAAAGAGTCCTCACCCTCGTCTTTTTCGCCGTCCCGTTTCACAGTCCTTGCCGATGGTGAAGACGAGGACTTTGAAGAAAGACAAATTACTGAGCTTCATGATACCAATGATACCAAAACTGACCAATCCAATCATAAAGTCTCGGTTCGAAACAAAGCTAAATTGCAAGATCAACCGGTGATAGGGGCTTCTCGGAAACTCTCTAAGCATTTGATAGCTAAAAAACATCCTTCCGGCTCTGCAAGGAGACACTAATGCCATGTCGGTATTCTCTTGGAACACTAGAGGCTTCAATCAAGCCTCAAAGCATTATGTTATTCGTCAATGGATCCTTTCTTCTAAACCTCAATTTGGTTGTCTTTTAGAAACTCAGGTTCAATTTGATAATTTTTCACGTATTGTGCAGGCTGCCTTACCAGGATGGCATGCATTTCATAATTACTCCGCCCATCGTCTTGGTCGGATTTGGGTTGGCGCGATGATGTTATAGTCACACCTATTCTCACTTCCGCCCAACTTATCACTTCTCTTGTCACTTTATCGAATGGTGACATTGTCCTGATATCTTGTATCTATGCTTCTAATTTTCAGGCTGATCGTGTTCAGCTATGGCATGACCTTACGGAGAGTCGTCGGTTATGTGGGGCTCATCCTATTCCATGGCTGCTATTCGGTGATTTCAATGAGATTCTGTCCCCCTCCGAACATTCTTCATCTAACTCCTCTCGGCATCTAGGAATGTTCCAATTCTAGGATTTTATCTCTCGGTGTGATCTTAAAGATATGGATTCTGTCGGACCTTGTTTCACTTGGTGGAATCATCGTCAAGCTAATCCAATCAGAAAGAAATTAGATCGAGCCCTCATGAATGACACATGGTTTGCGGCATACCCAAGATCGTACTCCGCATTCGAAGCAAATGGTGTCTCGGATCACGCTCGTTGCGTTGTCCACTTCTCTAGACCTTCGTCTCCCATTCGTAAACCTTTTAAATTCAATAATTATGTTATTGATCACCCCTTTTTCTCTCAGGCTATCTCCAGTGCTTGGCACTCCAACTCGACTACTCCTGTTTCAAGACTTGCTCTTCGGTTCTTCTACAATAAGCTCAAGGCGTTAAAGCCTTTTCTTCGCAACTTAAATACGACGGTTTATGGTGATCTTACTCTTAAAACGCGCATAGCTTTTGATCATCTTTGTTTTTGTCAGGAGCAGGTATTACGGCAGCCTTCCCAAACGAATATGGAACTTGAGTCACAAGCAGCCCAACATTGGCGTTTCCTTGCGCGTGCAGAGGAGATCTTCTTCCAACAAAAATCTCGGATTACCTGGCTGCGGAATGGTGACCATAACACCAAGTATTTCCATCGTGTTGCAAGTACTCGGACATCACGTAATACAATCAAGTGGATTGTTACTGAAACCGGTGAAACACTCACGTACTTTCCAGCCATCAAGGAAGCGTCAGAGAACCACTTCAAGTCCTTCCTTCAGCACTCTCTGGAGACAACACCGATACCACATCACTCTCTTGCCGAGCTTATCACCTTCTGATGTTCCTCTTCGTGCGCTAATCACCTTTGTCAGCCAATCCATGAGTCGGAAATCAAGGATACGGTTTTTGCTATGCCCGCAAACAAAGCACATGGGCCTGATGGGTATACAGCAGAGGTTTATAAAGCGGCTTGGCCTCTTATTGGTTTTGAATTCGTTGCAGCGATTAAATATTTCTTCATTCATGGCTTCTTACCTCGAGGAGTCAATGCCACTCTCATCTCACTCGTCCCTAAAGGAGACAATCCAATGACAATGAAGGACTACCGACCAATCTCCTGCTGCAACTTAATTTACAAAGTGATCTCTAAGATTCTTGCCAATCTCCTGAAGACTTTATTGTCGGAGCTTATTGAGCTGAATCAAAGTGATTTTGTTACGGGACGGCTAATGCTCGAGAACATCATGCTTGTCACGGAAATCGTCAAGGATTACCATAAACAATCCCTCTCCCCGCGTTGTACCTTTAAACTTGATATTTCAAAGGCTTTTGACTCCATCAACTGGATTTTTATTCTACTGATCTTGCAGGTTATCCAGGTGCCGCCACTTTTTATTCACTGGATCCGACTCTGTATCTCCACAGCTACTTTCTCGGTTTCTGTCAATGGTGAACCGGCAGGCTATTTTCCGAGTACGCGCGGACTGCATCAAGGATGCGCTCTCTCTCCCTATCTCTATGTCATTTCCAATAAATTTTTGTCAAAGCTTTTGATTGCAGGTGCAGAAACCGGGGCTTTTGGTTATCACCCGAAATGTCATGATCTCAAGATTACACATCTTTGTTTTGCTGATGACATCCTAGTGTTCACTGATGGTCGGGCATCATCAGTTACAGGTATACTTAACATCTTGGATGTTTTCGGTAAAGCCTCGGGATTATTCGTTAACCTTCATAAATCATCAGCTTTTCACCCGCCAAACCCACCTTCGGCTCTTCTTCACGCTATTCATCACTTCGACATCAAGCAGGAATCTCTCCCCATTTGCTATCTCGGCTTACCACTCACAACGAAGCATTTATCACGAACTGATGTGCTCCTCTGACCAATTGGATTCGTAGTCGTATGACCTCTTCGGCAGCCAAGTTACTTTCCTATGCAGGACGGTTACAATTAATCAAATCGGTTGTTGTAAGTACAGTAACCTTCTGGCAATCAGCTTTCCGCCTACCCAAGTTCTGTAGCAATGAAATCAATAGCATGTGCAGCAACTTCTTGTGGTCAGGCTCACCCACCTCTCATCATAGTGCCAAGCTTGCTTGGCAAGATGTTTGCACTCCGAAAGAAACAGGGGGTCTTGCTATTCGTAATTTCAATGACTCCTCTCTTGTTTTCTCACTTGGTCTTATTTGGCGTTTAGTTTTAGATTCAGGTTCGTTATGGACAACATTGACTCGTTACTATCTCATACGTGACTTGACTTTTTGGGATTTGCTGGATAATAACCCTGGCTCATGGATATGGCACAAATTGCTAAAGCTTCGTCCCCTTGCAGCACAATTCCTCCGTATCACTATTGGAACAGGCGATTGTGTCTCTTTTTGGTTTGATAACTGGACAATTATGGGTCCTTTATTTTTTCTTACAGGTGCCATAGGTATAAGAGAATTTGGGATTACAAGGCATGCCACCGTCGCGTCGGTAACAAATGCCACAAGTTGGAATTTCCGGCGTTCGCGAGTACCGACTATGCGACAACTACATGACCAGATTCACGAGATTACACCACCGACACCATTATCCGGGCCGGAGATAGTGCTATGGCGCCATCAACCGGATTCTTACCATCCCTCTTTCTCCTCCACCCAGACATGGGTGCAGATAAGTGCTAATCATTCAAAACAACCTTGGTCCTCTTCGATATGGTTCTCCCAATGTATTCCACGTTATGCGTTTGTCTCTTGGTTGGCAGTTCTAGACAGGTTATCTACAGGTGACCGGATTAAGCAATGGGGGAATGCTACACCTTGCCCGTTGTGTGGGGAACCTGGGGAAATAAGGGATCACTTATTTTTTGCCTGCCCCTACAGCTTCACGATATGGTCGGATCTCACTACTCCAATTCTCAAGTCACGACTCAACCCTGACTGGACCAGAACTCTGGTCTCCTTACGTCACAGTTCGATCGCAGCACAAGACAAAATCCTTCTCAAGCTTTGTTTCCAAGCCGCTATTTACCACATTTGGCGGGAAAGAAATGGACGCAACCACCAACGACCAAGCACTACGGCAACCATCATCCACAAGCACATCACTCGTTCAATTGATGACAGACTTACGAGCTTACGCTATTCCAGCACTTCATCCCACCACGGCCTTCAATAGCGATGGCGTCTGTACCATCCACCATGACCAACCCGCAGATATCTCCCTACTGCCGACCACGGCATGTCTCTTTTTTTTTCAATTTTCTTTATTATTACTACTGCAAACTATGCTCAGCTTCTCTCTTACTCTTTTAGGTGGTGTACAGTGCGTGTACTCTTTTTCATGTTGCTAGTTTTGTCCCAATGGGTTTTCTAGCATCAGGTTTTAACGAGACACCTCGGTACACACAACACACCTAAAAGCTCCATTCTTCTCGATCTGATCATTTGTATATAAACACATGTGTATTCTTTTGTTATGATTAATCAATTTAACATTTCATCAAAAAAAAATATATGCAAAAATTTCGCAGTCTTGTAGAACTCAACCATAAATTTGAGAAATTTTTCAAAGTTCGCGACAAATTTAACATTTTTTGAAAATTGACAGTAAACATTTGATATATTTTCGAAGTTCTTAAAGTCTACAATAGATTAAGTATTTTTAAAAACAATAAATATTTATATAAAGTCTAATTGATCAAATAAAAAACTTCCCTTGTTAATTTTAAAGTATCTACATCATAATCACCATTCATCTCCTATAATTACTATAACTCAACTAGTTATATACTCTCTCCTTTTCATAATAACAGTCGTTTTAGAGTTTTGCACACGGATTAAGAAAAAAAAAATTTCCATAAAAACAACAATAAATATTCTAAATCAACCAAAAGAAACAAACACTGCAATTATTCTTTTGTTCAAAAAAATCAAATTCATTTAATTTATGCATTAAAAACCTAAAACCTTACTAAAACGACAGTTATTGTACAAAAAATTAACACTAAAACATCAGTTGTTATGA
>OVBE01010564.1:0-14887 GCA_900406425.1 Iberis pinnata
CTGATTATATATAAAATATTTTGATGTTTATCCTATAAAAAATCATGATCTTAAAATCATTGACCTAAACCTTTAATATTTTATATTTATTTCATATCTAATTAAATTTTACTATATAATTGATTTTATATAACCCATGGATTTTATATAGGTTATAGAATTTCCCCTTGTCACCATTATTTCATTATGTGATAAACTTATACTTAATTAGTAAAATAATAATAATTTTTTAAAAATTAAAATGGGTTGACTAATAATATTTATTTATGATATTAATATTATAAAATTTTTGTCACAATTAGCTTTAATGTAATGCACAAATATATAATAATAGTAATAATAATAATAATACTCCAAATAACATTATAGTATAATATTTAATTTTTATTTTTAATGAATTTAAATATTGATACTATTGTATTAGTTTAATAATTTGAATAAAATATAATTTTAATTTTGGATTAAGTTCTTAAAATATAGAAATAAAATTTATATAATATTTTTATTATTTATTGGATTGGTTCATATAAATAATTAAATAAAAAACAAAGAAATGCTTGAGATTTTTTGAAGAAGTTTTTTATTTATTTAAATAATGACAAATATACATAAAAATAATAATATTTTATGTTATTTTTATTACAATAAAATTACTTTTCCAATAGTTATTCTTAATTAATAATATAGATTACTCTTGAAATTATTAAATTTTCGTTCGTATTAACTCTAAAATAAAGGTTAAAGATAAAGTAATTTAAAAGGACAGAGTCCTTAAAATAATACCAGCGTCAATCTCAAGGATTAGACCTTTAATATTTAATTATAATTATTAGGTTCGGACAAATGAAAAGAAAATAAAAACATCACTGAAATTCGAGCAAACACTCTCTCTTTCTTCACTTAAATTTCGTAAATCTCTTTTTCTTTTCTCTGAATTGACGAGAGAAGAGAGAGAGTGAGTGAGCTGTGTGTTCTCCACCATGGCTGAGTTGAGACAAGACGAAGAGAAACCTGAGACTTGCGAAGTTCGAATCCATGGAGGAGCTTCTCCGGTTCAGTCACCGACCCGGCTCGGTCCAACCAGGTTCTCGGAAATTGCTGGTGACAAGCTTCGAAATACCGGGTCGGATTTAATCGGGTCGATCTGGTCTTGGATCAACGGTGATCCGAATCGGAATCCAAAAAATCCGTTTAAGAGAGGGAAGAGGAAGAGAATCCGAACGGCAAAAACCGCCGTGGGAGTAATCGCACTTGTGGGTTTCTTCATTTTTGTCAATTGGTTTATGCTCTCTCAGCTCCACGAAGGTCGAGCTTGGCTTCGAAGAGGCTTCTCAAAAAAACCCAAACATAACCAAAACCCAATCCCAAACCCAAACCCGAAACCGGATCCGAACCCGAGTGTGAAACGGGTACCAGTTAAAGTGTCGGCACTGGTTCAGGTAATAATTATATTTGAAATGTGATGGTCAATAATTGTGAATCTTGAAAATTTTACCTATGTTGTTATATAAAAAGAAAAAACGAAACCTATGAAGTGATTGGTAAGAGGAACTTTTAAATAAATAAAACTTCTTAAAATTATTTTACCTATGTTGTTATATAAAAAGAAAAAACCTATGAAGTGACTGGTAAGAGGAACTTTTAAATAAATAAAACTTATTAAAATTATTTTTTACTAATCAAACATTAACATCCCCTATATTTCTTGCAGTTATAACTTCTACTTCTCTTATTTTTGTTGAAGTCTCATATATGTGACTATTGTTTTTTTAGTCACAGTTACAAAAATCATAGCCTAAAATTTTGAAATTTATTTTAAAATAACAGCCAACAGCAAAAATACTAAATAATCATCCCCCATGATTCTTACTTTTGCCAATGATCAAATGGTTAAATTGTGTAAAAACCCAAACTTTTTCTTTCTTTCTTTTATACAGTTAGATATAACTAAGCATTTGCATTTGTGTAAGAAAACATATTAGAGTTCTACATGGTAAATGGTATTTTATCTTTTGAAAGAAGCTTTGTGAGTGATATATAAATGATGTTACATGATGTGAGCTCATGAAGTGAAGTTATGGAAGTTTCATTTGATGTAAATTTGTTGTTATTGATAGGATGGAGATAAGAAAAAGATGGGAAAGCCAAAGAAGAAATATAATGAAACGTATGGTAGAATGTTGGCTTACGCTGCTCATGCTTTGGCTGAGGTATTATTCTTCTTTTAATTGTTACACATTTGAAAAATTAACCGAAAATTTACATGCTACATTGTGTTCGTTAGGGACAAAACAAACTTGAGCCAAAAGAGTTGTGGCGAGAACCAAAGGACCAAGCTTTGGCTTGGAAACCTTGCGCTGATCAACGTTCTTGGAAGCCTAATGGTCTTTCACTCTTTACTCTTTCAAATTCACTTCTCAGATTAAATTGGTAAGTATAAAATTTTCTGACTTTACTTGTGGATTTAGATGGGAAAAATGGATATATAATGGTAACTGCAAATGGTGGGATCAATCAACAAAGAGTTGCTGTGAGTTGTCACATTACTTAATCCCGATTTTGTTTTAATTTATTTTATTGAATAACTGTTTGGATTTCACTGAATGTAAACAGGTTTGTAACATTGTTGTTGTTGCCCGATTGCTCAATGCGACACTCGTTGTTCCTAAATTCATGTTCAGTGATGTCTGGACTGATACAAGGTAACTGTTGTAAGGTCCTCTGTTCTCTCTGTCTCTTGTTTTTCTTGTCTAACATCAAATTTTGATTGGTATATAATTTATAGTCAGTTTGGAGATATCTATCAGGTGGAACATTTTATTAAATATCTCTCTCCTGATATCCGAATTGTCAAGAAATTACCAAAAGAGCTTCAGTCTCTTGACCTTGATGCAATTGGCAGTGTTGTGAGTTCTTTTATATGGCTCTTATGTGAAATCAAGTTTCATCTCTGTCTTTGTTTTTAAATGTAAAACTTTTATTATAAGGTCACGGATATTGATATCATGAAAGAAGCCAAGCCTGGGTTTTATATGAAGCACATTCTTCCTCTTTTACTCAAGAACAGAGTAGTTCATTTCTTCGGATTCGGAAACCGTTTAGCTTTTGACCCTATACCATTTCAGTTACAGGTAAATATTTTTGTGGTTTTAACACCATGTGGATGTTTATTCTTTGACCTGTAATGATCGAACTTTTTTTCTTCGGGAGTAGAGGTTGCGGTGTAGATGTAATTTTCATGCGCTAACCTTCGTTCCAAAGATCCAAGAAACTGGTGCAATTCTTGTAAGGAGGTTACGTGATAGTGGTTCACACCTTGCACCGGTTGATCCATATCTAGTCGGTCCGAAATTCGCATCCTTGATATTGGATAAGAAGGCGGGTCCTCTCCACAAGGCTTCTAAGTATCTAGCAGTCCATCTTAGGTTTGAAATCGATATGGTGGCTCATTCTCTTTGTTACTTTGGAGGAGGCGATGCGGAAAAGATAGAACTTGATGCTTACCGGGAAAAGCATTTCCCGACGTTGGCAAATTTGACAAAGTCGAAAAAGTTTGTTTCTTTCCCCTCTGTACTCCCTTTTCCTTTAGCATAGCGGCAGAGCAGTCTTGAGTTTTTAAAGGCCGCAATATAATATATAAAAAATGGGCTAATTCTTAAACTAAAATTTTGATAATAAAAAAACGGACTGCAAATTCGTGTTTGGTATGTTTGGCCTCAAGATCGGATCTTGAGTGGGTTTTGGCTTCACATGCAATGCTTTCTTTTCTGTTTTTGCAGGATGCCTTCTCCGGATGATCTGAGAATGGAAGGACTTTGCCCGTTATCTCCGGAAGAAGCCGTGCTTATGCTTGCGGGTCTTGGTTTTAACCGCAAGACCCGTGTTTTCGTGGCTGGTGCGAATATATACGGTGGGATGAAACGGTTAGCTGCTTTAAAGACTCTGTACCCGAATCTTGTCACCAAAGAGAATGTACTCTCGGAAATTGAGCTAGGGCCTTTCAAGAACCACTCATCTCAGGTGAAATGAAAACCCGCGAAGAATACTATTTCGATTTTGTCAACTAAACTGTGAGATTGATTGTCATTTTTCTTTTCTTTTTCGGTTGTTTAGCTAGCAGTTCTTGATTTCATTGCCTGCGCTGCATCAGACGCCTTTGCGATGACAGATTCAGGGAGTCAATTGTCGTCTCTGGTATCGGGTTGCCGGATTTATTATGGAGCAGGGAAAATGCCAACGATTAGACCAAACAAGCGGAGATTTTCGGACATATTGTTGAAGAATAATACAATAGAGTGGAAAGTGTTTGAGCAGAGAGTGAGAAAAAACGTTAGGCAGACCAAACATGTATTGGTTAGACCAACGGGACGCAGCGTTTACCGTTACCCAAGATGTAAAGAATGTATGTGTAGTCAAGATTGATTCTTTCTTCTAAATTGCGCCTACACATTCAAGTTATCTATTACACTTAATGGTATTCGGTTTGGGGCTTGGTTCTTCAAATACCAAGATTTCAATTTAGTAAACCGAATGGTAATGGATCATGGGACACATTGTTTGTACTCCCAAATAATGGTGGGCGAAAAAAAAAAGCTTATTTTGAAATACTGAAAAAAAAAAAAATTCCATGAAATACTAGAAAAGCAAGTCGATATTTTAAATATATTATGTACTCTTGATTATTTCAAAAATACAACTAAAATAGTTTTCTTCCAAAAATACTACAATATAAAAATTAAATTTTAAAATTTTAAAATTTTGGACTTAAATCCACAAACTAAAATTTAGGTTTTAGTTTTGAAAAGGGTTAGGATTTAATTTTGAAGTGGGTAGGATTTAGTTATGAGGTTTAGGGTTTAAATTTAAACATGGTTCTAAAAGTCGGACTAAACGCTAATTAATTACCAGAAAATCGTTCTAGAAGAGCCAACCACAGTGACTTCGCTATAATCGGCCAAAGAAATCGGTCAAGAAAAAATATTGATGAAACTATGTTTATTTGACACAAATCTATAAAAAAATTTTTAATGATTTATGATATTTAGACTTTCATCTATGATATAGTGACGAAAAACATAAGATTTACGAGAAGAAACGCAAAGAACAAAAACATCGACTATGATTTTTTTTGGAGAAGATAATGAGACAAAGTAAATTACATTTATGCCCCTATCAGAAGAGAACTCGAACTTTCAAAGCTAAAGCAATAAAAATCTCTCAATACCACTACACCATTGTAGGTATTTGTCTATTGACAATTAAACTAATATATATTAGAAATAAAAGTGTAATATAAATATAATCATGTTATAATGTTATGCAAACGTCTAATCTCGATTAATTTCCGCCTAGGCTTTCTAGGCGCTAGTTCATCGGCGCTAGTTCACCGCCTAACTAGCGACTAACGAATTTTAAAAACCTTGAATTTAAAGTTTTAAAACAATTTTAAATTTGTGGTATTTTTGGAACAAAAAACTTTTATGATATTTTTGGAATAAATTAGGAGTGTTTTTGGAAAATACTTACTTTTGTGGTATTTTTTTAGAAATTTCCAAAACTAAAACTTAATCCTAATATAGTTTTGTGTTTATTTTTTATATAAAATTTTTTTTCTCCTCTTACAACCAAATAAGTCAAGTAAGAGAGGGGCTAACGGTAAACATATCTAGGTGAAATCAGACTCTGAAATTTACAACACCAAATCAGGTTACTTAGCTGCGCTTAATTATAAATTAATGTTGTCAAGACAAATGCAAGACAATTTCATGTAATCAGTACCTCTTACTATTGTAGTGAATATGTGTACGAGTTAGCACAATTTTGAACATGGGGTATAATTTTCATATATATTACTATAGTTGTGGTATGAAATAACTGATGTTTTATATAACAGGTTGTCCACGTGTCGTCCAGGTCACCTTTTGTTAACAGAAACTTAATGTTGTGAGGATAAATGTGGGTATTGGATGATTTCTGATATTTGATGCCCTTTATTTGAAATTTAAGTAAATTCATGTATAAATTAGCATATTCCAAAATATCAAGTATGATCTCATATATTAATACATTTGAGGTATACAAAAAGCCAACTTCTAAAAAGCCAATAAATTTATGAAAAAGGTTCTTAGAGAGGTTGTAGCGAATTTTTTTTTTCTTGGCAACTATAACGAACTAATTAAGCACTATAATCTAGATGCACCGGAAAAAATTAAGATTTATTTTAATAATTTTTCTAGTAGTTTCTAATATAGGTTTTAGGGAACTTGACTCCTTATAAAATTAAGATTTATTTTAACGATTTATCTAGGAGATCAAGCTAACTCAAACCCTTGAAATAATTGGAGTCACATGAAAATTCATAAAATTTATTTAGGAATGTTTATCTACTGCCTCTTTCCTGGTCTCTCTGAATGGAGAAACATGAGCTTTCTTCCAAAGAAAAAGGGATTGAGACCACGCGATTTGCTCCCGCCGCACCTCTTTATACTAGTGATGGAGGTTTTTCTGCTATGTTATCAAAAGGGATGAGAAGTAGCAGAATTGGTTTCCACCCTTCCACGTCGCATCAACAGATTTCTCACCTCATGTTTGTTGATGATGCGATGGCGTTCTTCAATGGGACAGAGAACTCCTTCTCAACCATTGTCAATATTCTCAATGTAGTTGGTAACTGATCGGGTATGAGACTAATTCGTAGCAAAACACAGCTTTTAAAGTGGATTTAAGCCAATAGGAATCCACTGCTTTGGTAAGATTTGGATTTAATGTTGGTCTCCTTCCATATAAAATATCTCGGTCTCTCCTTGATGTTTAGAAAGTTGGGAATCGGCTAATACTCGCCCCAACTTGAGAAATTAGAGAAAAAGTTTAGATCATGGACTCTCGGGTTCCTATCTTTCATAGGTCGTCTTCAATTAATTAAGTCGGTCATCATGGGAGTTTTAAATTTTTGGTTTGCAGCATTTTCATTTCTTTCAGGTTGCATTCACATGATTCAATCAAACATCAATCGATTTTTTTGGGATGGTCTGGTTGATATTCACAGAAAAAGAAAGGTTAGATAGCTGCTTCCCAAAAAATAAGGAGGTCTTAGATTGAGAAATCTAAAAAACTGGAATGTCTCACTTTGGTTAAAGCTATGTTGGCTGTTCTTTTCTAACAGTGGCTTTTTTGGGTTGCTTGGAAAAATAACTACCATGTTAGGGACATGAATTTATGGGAGATAGCAGAAAGACCATGAAACTCGTGGAATTGGAAGTGTCTACTTTTCCTGAGACATTTTGCAAAAAGAAGATGTAAGTTGGGTAATGGTAAAGTGGCTTCTTTTTGGTCTGACCATTGAACATTCTGGCCACTATTAAACTTCGGTTATATCGAGGGGTTTATAGGCTCAGGTTTTAATCCTAAATCTATATTGCAGAGAACAGATCACTAACGTAAGCTCATCCAACACAATGGGAGATAACATCATTCTTAACAATCCGGTCTTACCCGAAAATCCGAATGATAGGTCTAGAATTTAAATCCTAAAACTAATACTGCAGAGAACAGATCGATGTAGTAAAATATAGGGTCGAATCCCACAGAGACCAGAAAGTACACGTTTTAGTTAAATCTCGAATCAAGCTAAAGCAGAATAATAAGATTGATTGTGATCAAAATCAAAACGGTAAATTAAATACGGTTGTAAACTTATAGAATAAAAGCGTCAGGATTCAGGGAAACCACAGGTAGTCAGGATTAAAAGTCAAATTATAATTCATGGATTTTCTTTGAAAATAGTTCTCAACATGAAAGACAATGACGATATAATCTCCTCTCGAAGTATTAAATCCTATGCTCAAATTATCAGAAACAAACTATTGCCATCTTTTAAATAATTGATTATGCATTACAGTTCAGATTCAATTGTTCATAAGCATTCAAAACAATACTCTCGCAAGCAAGAACGCCAATGCATCCAGACTAGATCCAACTTCTAAAGCAAATCTCTTTGTGTTTATTAGTCTAATATTAATAAACTAGATGACCAATCTAATTCATGCATTAATAGCAAGTTGAGACTAAGAACCTAACAATTTTTATCTCCTTATATTAAATCTAACAATCAAACCATGATTTCCCTAGGAAACCCTAAATTCTAACTAGTGAACTACTCAGACATTGACTAGCAAACATAAATCAATATTATAGAAGAACATATAATAGAAATAGAATATATTAATAATAAGGGTTCAAAAATCTTCTCCAAATACAAGGTTTGAATCTCCTCTCCCTCAGTAATTCTCTCAAAAAAAAACTAAAACTTAGTTCTAAAAACCTAGAACATAATGAATTTATAGTCTGAAAAGTAAAATAGACTAAAATAAGGAAATTGGATAAGTTGAGGACTTGATTTTGCAAAATTTGCAAAATTCTTGTTCTTCTCAGGGGGGGGGAGTGCTCGATCGGGCATATGGTTGCCCGATCGAGCATCTCCTTAAACTGCCCGATTCTTCTTCTTCTAGCCCGATCGATCTTCGCCTCCGAACTTTTCCAAGAGGTTTTTCCTGATCGAGCAACTATGTTTCCCGATCGTGCATCTTATAAAACGCTTGCCCGATCAATTAAAGCTTTGCACGATCGATCACTTTGTCTGCAACTTTTGAAATCTTTTGAAATCTTCTGAAATGCATCATTTTGCTCTGACACGACCCGAACACCTAGAAATATGAAATTCTACCAAATATACAAGGAAAACACTCAAAATAATACAAAATAGTAGATATGAATGCCCACTATTATGCATCAAAACCGAGTAATGTCAACTCCCCCAAATTTAGATCTTTGTTTGTCCTCAAGTAAAGCAAGAATCAATCTAGATAAGAGGTTTGAAATGGACCACACAGAAACTCACAAAATCTCAAAAACCATAAGCATAGTTTCAAATCCAAAAGACACCAATCTCAAACAACTACTTTGATTTAATTGTTTACCACTACTAAACTAACAACCTGTTTCCAGCTCTAAATCCCTAATCAATCAAGTACCAAATCATATAAACCACCTCTTTAAATTTATTTAAGTTCAAATATATGCATCCTCACCTATGGTATATCAATCAAATTACTCAAGCATCAACCGAGTTCCGGTCTTGATCCTTTTTCTCACTTCTTTTTTTTCTTTTTCTTGTCTTACTGCTTTTCTCTTTTATTTTATTTTCTTTTCTTTGCATTTATGCGCTTTTCTTTCTTTTCTTTTCATTCTTTTTTCTTTCCAAGCAGACGGCAATTCGCTGGGGATGACTACAGACTACTAGGTCACACTTTCACCCCTTTTTTGAACCGTTTCTTTTACTTTCTGAAGGGAGAGAGAAAGGACCCGGACCGCACTGAAAGAACTTGTCGGTTTTACGGAACACTGAAGAACAAGGTACCTAATTCTCAGAGTATATCAACACCATAAGCAAGAATAATTCATATTTAAATTAAGTCATATCATGGCAGAGCTAGCATCAAATCATCAATAACTCAACAGACCAGAACTTTCAGAAACAAATCAGTCAGTAATGGGGTTCCAATCCTAATGTTAGCAATTCATATAAGTCAATAATCTAGAGAAATAGAAAATTATACCCATACTTGGTTTTTTTATCATCATTGATTTTGATCATGGTTCATTCGACTCGATAGACTCAACTAAATTAAAAACGAAAATTTTGAAAATTAAAATTTTGATAGGTCTAAAATTTATATCCTAAAAATAATCATGCAGAGAACATATCAATGTAGTAAAGTATAGAGTCGAATCCTACAAAGACCATAAAGTACACGTTTTAGTTATATCTCGAATCAAGCTAAAGCAGAATAATAAGATTGGTTGTGATCGAAATCAAAACGGTAAATTAGAAACGGTTGTAAACTTATAGAATAAAAGCATCAGGATTCAGGAAAACCACAAGTAGTCAGGATTAAAAGTCAAATTATCATTCAAGGATTTTCTTTGAAAATAGTTATCAACATGAAAGACAATGATGGAATAATCTCATCTCGGAGTATTAAACCCTATGCTCAAATTATCAGAAACAAACTCTCGCCATCTTTTAAATAATTGATCATGCATTATAGTTCAGATTTAATTGTTCATAAGCATTCAAGACAATACTCTCACAAGCAAGAACACATATTCATCTAGACTAGATCCAACTTCTAAAGCAAATATCTTTGTGTTTATTAGTCTAATATCAATAAAGTAGATGGCCAATCTAACTCATGCATTAATAACAAGTCGAGACTAAGAACCTAACAATTTTTATCGCCTTATGATAAATCTAACAATCAAACCATGATTTCCCTGGGAAACCCTAAATCCTAACTAGTAAACTACTCAGACATTGACAAGCAAACACAAATCAATATCATAGAAGAACACATGATAGAAATAGAATATATTATTAATAAGGGTTCATACATCTTCTCCAAATACAAGGTTTGAATCTCCTCTCCCTCAGTAATGCTCTCAGAAAACGCTTGCCCGATCGATAAAAGTTTTGCACGATCGATCACTTTGTCTGCAACTTCTGAAATCTTCTAAAATCTTCTGAAATGCATCATTTTGCTCCGACACGACCCGAACACCTAGAAACCTGAAATTCTACCAAATATGCAAGGAAAACACTCTGAATAATGCAGAATAGCAGACATAAATGCCCACTATTATGCATTAAAACCGAGTAATATCAACTCCCCCAGACTTAGATATTTGCTTGTCCTCAAGTAAAGCAAGAATCAATCTGGAGAAGAGGTTCGAAATGGACCACACAGAAACTCACATAATCTCAAAAATCATAAGCATAGTTTCAAATCCAAAAGACACCAATCTCAAACAACTACTTTGATTTAATTGTTTACCACTACTAAACTAACAACATGTTTTCTGCTCTAAATCCCAAATTAATCAAGTACCAAATCATATCAACCAGCTCTTTAAATTTATTTAAGTTCAGATACATGAATTCTCACCTATGGTATATCAATCAAATTACTGAAGTACCTCTTCTATCAAAATGCCTATACCAAACAGAGCATCAACCGACTTTCGGTCCTGATCCTCTTTCTCCCTTTTGTCACTTTTTTTTTCTTATCTTACTGCTTTTCTCTTTTATTTTATTTTCTTTTCTTCGCATTTCTGCGCTTTTCTTTCTTTTCTTTTCATTCTTTTTTTCTTTTCATTCTTTTTTCTTTTCAAGGAGACGGCAATTCGTTGGGGTTGACTACGGACTTCTAGGTCACACTTTCAACCCTTTTACTGAACCGTTTTCTTTTATTTTTTGAAGGAAGAGAGAGAAAGGACCCAAACCGTACTGAAAGAACTTGTCGGTTTTACAGAACACTGAAGAGAAAGGTACTTAATTCTCAGAGTATATCAACACCATAAGCAAGAATAGTTCAGATTTAAATAAAGTCCTATCATGGAAGAACTAACATCAAATCATCAATAACTCAAAAGACTAGAACTTTCAGAAACAAATCAATCAGTAATGGGGTTCCAATCCTAATATTAGAAATTAATCTAAGTCAGTAATCTAGAGAAATCGAAAACCATACCCACACTTGGTTATTTATCATCATTGATTTTGATCATGGTTCCTTCGACTCAATAGACTCAGCTAAATTAAAAACGAAAAATTTGAAAATTTTCACCAAAAAGAAAAAACATCAAAACGTAGTTGGTATCATTACACCCTTCCCCATACTTACTTCACATCGTCCCGGTGTGAAAATAAATCCAAGAGAAGGTATAAAAGTAACCAGAATAAATAGAAAAGTTTGTAATGAATGAAAGTAGATAATTAAAACTATATGAGTTCAAGGGAAAGAGATATACTAAGGTGAATTGCTCCAAAATTTGTTCTGAACTCCTATGCCTCATTTGCTATGTCTGCAAAAAGAACAAACACTCAAGAGAAGTGTGAGCAATGGTTAAACAACGATTGAGCAATGATAGCTTACAAACTAACAAGAATTCGTTGTAGGAGAAACCATTAAAGGAATTATGACCGAGCAATACTAATCAAAAATTCGCAATAATCATATGTAAGAGCATTATCCAGAACAGTTAGCATCAATCATTCCAGTATTACACAATCAATTGGTAAGTAAAGAGCAATGACCAAGCAATACTAATTATAATTAGCAAGAATCAAGATTTACTTAACGAGAAAAACCAATAGGTCATGAATCTAAATTCAACTCAAGTCAAAACATCAAGAAAGGTGGTGCATGGTGAGCAATGATCTAAGCAATTTAATCATAATTAGCAAGAATCAAGAGAGAAACCATCCAAATAGCCAACAATTCAAGTGAGAATGACGAGTAATGAAAATAGATAAGAGAAAACCCGGAATGTCTTGAAGATCCTTCACCAGTAATAACTTAAATCACTTTAAACTCAAAACTAAAAATAAGTCAGTTAGGACTAAAACTGACTCAAAATTGAAAAACAACTAATCTAGACTCCAAATAGTGGGTTGCCTCCCACTCAACGCTTTGTTTAACGTCACTTAGCTTGACGGTACTTACCTCTAAGTGGGAATGGAATCAACATCCAGCAATGTTCCATAACAATCTCCAAATCTAGACATATTCAGCTTCAGAATCTTACCCATCACACCTTTTGTAACATCAATCCCTTTCTCTTTGAACTCCGGGGTGAGTATCACTCTAAACTTTGAGAAAGGTTTTGAGAATCCTTTGTTTTTCACCTTATACTCAATTGTATCCCCAACCATTGATTGAGGGACCAAAGCCACTTGAGACTCCTTCTTTGGTCTCACCTTCACCTTCTCCTTAACATTGGGATTGACATTCCTTGTTGAGATTTGAGGGTCTTTGTGTAAGGTTTCAGTAACTACACACTAAGGATCTGGTTCAGTATGAACTCCATGCTTCATCTCTTCCTCTTTCACCACAGTTAGCCTGAATATCCCTTTTGAAGGAATCGCTGGATAGAAAACCCGCTTCTTGATGTTTTTTCAGAGATATACGCCGATTGGGTAGATCAACAACATCTCATACGGTTGCAAGAAAGGGTCCCCCGAGGATCAAAGGTTCATGTTGATGCTCATTCATCTACAAAATGTGGAAATCAATAGGAACGAGACAATGTTTAACTTGTACCAATAGATCCGAGATAAAACCACTGGAATAGACAGTAGAGTCATTACCAAGCTTAAAAGTCATGTGAGATGGTTTGATACCTGATAGTCTCAATCGTTCTGCAACAGTCATCGACATAACGTTCACATTAGCTCCAGTATCACAGAGAGAATATGTGAATTCTATCCCATTAATAGAACAAGGAATCAATAATTCCTCGGGGTCTTGTATCTTATGAACCTTCTGAAGTGAATTGGGTTGCTTCCCAATCATGTCTCCATCTTCAAACTCTAGTTTGAGCTTTGTCTGTTGCATCGGGTATGGAAGTCTGGGTTTGTAAGCAATTAGAGGATTTTCAGATTTCTGGGAAGAGGGATTGATCGATCTCTTTAATTTTCGTATCCAAGTCCGTATGCTCGATCGGGCAAGTAGTGCCCGATCGGGCATTTTGCTCTGAATTTCCTCCAGATTTAGGGATCGATCGGGCAAGTGATATGCCTGATCGATCAAAAGTTCTTGGAATTTTTTTTGAATTGTTGCGCGATCGGGCTAAGAGTGCCCGATCGATCTCCTTCCATGAAATCACTTTGCCCGGTCATGCAAGGGGTGCTCGATCGGGCAGTTTCCTCTGAAATTATTTTAGCTTCTCAAAATCTGCATCTTTTTCCAAATCATCTGTTCCTTCTTCCAAATTACCAACTAAAGTCTTGCAATAACCTTTTGGATTATCCTCAACTTTCCCAGGAAATACACCAGCTTGTCTTTTCACAACTTCAGAGGTATGAACAACTTGTATATCCAAATGCTTCACATGTGTAGAGAGTGCTTCAAATTTTTGATTTAGCTCTTTCACTTCTCCTTGGATTACTGTTTGGAACTATTGTTGTCCTTCCAGAAGTTGCTTAAACATCATTTCGACTAAACTACTTTGTTGAGGTTGAGTTTGTTGAAATACAGGCTGAGAGGTTTGCTGAAAACCGCCTGACTTAGAGTTATGCACAAAGGTCTTTTGTTGTTGTGGATAATGTTGATCTTGGGGGTTTTCAACATATGTACTTCTCCTAGATAGATTGGGATGAGTCTTGTTGAATCCCTGATTATACCCTTGATTATACACCCTTTGACCTTGACTATTGATGTAACTCACTTCCTTCTCAATTCCCACAATATTTTTCTCTTGGATTACAAAGCAATCAACTTCAGAATCGTATACAACATTGACCTGTTTCTAATTTTGATTCTTTAGAAGTTGAGTGTTTAGTCCTTTCATCTCTGAGAATTCTCCTTTCAGCTCTGAGAGTTCTGAGTTGGTAGCCAATACAAGAACCTTTGTTCGGCGATCAAACTCTGGGCAATGATTGCTATTGCTGGCTGCTAGATTCTCTATCTGACGATAAGCATCTGGAACAGGTTTCTGCATAAAGTCTCCATCGCTTGTTGTATCTAAAGACAGCTGGTATTTCAGTTCAATTCCATAATAGAAGGTCTTGAGGAGACTTACATATGAGAAATTGTGGTGTGGACAATCACGAAGCAGCTCTTTGAATCGCTCCCAAGATTCATAGAATGATTCCACCGAGTTTTGTGCAAAGAAAGAGATCTTGTTCCTCAAAGTGTTAGTCGTGGTAGTAGTAAAGAACTAATTTATGAACCTGTCTTTGCAATCATCCCAAGTTACAATGGATCCAGCAGGTAGAGACTGATAAACACAGATTTGCTAATCCATTGTCTAGCAAATACTTAAGTTTAAT
>OVBE01010565.1:0-14887 GCA_900406425.1 Iberis pinnata
CAAGGATAGGTCGGACAAGCGAAGGTCAGACAAACTTGTTAAGGCCCAAAGAATACATTGAAGTTCCGCTTCGAATCTACTGCACATTGGTTCAAAAGCATCGTGTGCATGATAGGAAGATTCCCCGGTATAATTTTGTATTATCCAAGATCCACCAAACATGTATTCACCATTAAACCAAGACGCATGAACATTGCATTTTTGGACATTTGNAAGGAGGTTTTGTCCAAACTGCTTCTGCTTTTGTCCATTCTAATTTTCTATTATTACTTTTTCGTACTTATCCGATTGTAAACGGTTAATCGAAAATGATTCACTAGCAACATAAAAATGACTATATTTGATTCGTACTTTTTGGGTTGATATATATTAACATTTTGCGTATGAAGCATATTTTTTGTTTTCGCAATAAACATTTGTATCAATAACTAGGATCAATTGAGAACACTACAAGAAAACAAGGGGATTTGTGACGGAAATTTTTAACGGGAAAAAACCGTCAAAAAAGCAAGGAAAAAGTGATGAAAATAGTGACCGTCACAAATTTTCTGACGGGTACATTTTCGTCAGAAATACTAATGGAATATTACTGACGGGTAAAGCCCATCAGAAATCCGTCACAAATTCCGTCAGTAAATTTTTCCGATGTAAACTATCCGTTGTTAGTCGTTACCAACGGATATATTTGATATTTCTGATGGATTTAGCCGTCAAAAATCCGTAAGAAAATTTTCTATATAACCAGAAGACCTCCTCTCGTTATTTCACACACAAATTCACAAACATAGTTATAAAATGTCTACTCCTCCTTATTTTCGATCATGGATGGATGGTGAGAGGATGAATCCATAAACAAATCTTTTGAATGAGGAATATGCGAATGGTGTGATGGAATTCGCGTGTCGACAACCTCGGGGCAACAGACGTAAGTTAACATGTCCATGTTCTTTATGTCGGAATAATCATCATGTTAGGATAGACAGTATGGAATCACTTGTATATGAATGGTTCTTTACAAGTTATAAGGTTTGGTACTTACATGGAGAACGACTTGATATTGTTGCTAGTAGTAGCAGTAACATTTCAGTGACATATAGGATAGAGGAATCTAGAACGGAATTAGATGTTGGGGCACCTAGAACGGAATTAGATGTTGGGGCACCTAGAACGGAATTAGATGTTGGGGCAGCTACGGTTCAAATGGTTAATGATGTTTTTAGAGAAAACATAGATACGGCTCATGTTTCTTATGAAGAACCAAACTTAGAAGCACGACAGTTTTTTTATATGTTAAACGCAGCGAATCGGCCATTATATAGTGGATGTAGAGATGCTCATTCGCCTTTATCATCTGCTAGTAGGTTGATGGGTATAAAGACGGATTATAACTTGCCTGAGGATGCAGTTGAAGCAATAGCGAAGATGATGAGGGATATCTTGCCAGAGGATAACAATGCTCCATGATCATATTACGAGATACAAAAACTTGTATCGGGACTTGGATTTCCTTACCAGGTTATAGACGTGTGCATCGACAATTGTATGATTTATTGGAGAGGCGATGATACCCGGACTCGATGTTGATACTGTCGAAAACCAAGGTATAATGATACAGGCGGTAGAGTTTCAGTACCATACAAGAGGATGTGGTATCGCACTAACAAATAGGTTGAAGAGGTTGTATCAATCTGCGAGAACAGCTGCTGCAATGAGATGGTATGCGAAGCATAGATTTGATGGAGAGATTACACATCCTTCTGATGCAGAAGCTTGGCGTCATTTTCAGGCTACATATCCGGATTTTGCAAGCGATACACGAAATTTCTATCTCGGATTAAGTACAAATGGTTTCAGCCCATTTGGGAAGCATGATTGATAGTATTCTCTATGGCCGGTCATCGTCACATCTTATTAATTTGCCGCCGTTATTGTGTATGAACCAAGAGTTTTTATTTCTCTCGGTTCTTGTACCAGGGCCAGAACATCCAAAACGATTGCTTGATGTGTTTCTGCAACCATTGATATATGAGTTGCAGATGTTAGAGAACAGGCGTATGACGTGTCTTTACAACATAATTTTAAGATGTGTGCGGTTCCTATGTGGACTATAAGCGATTTCCCAGCGTTGGGATGCTATCTGGATGGACAACACATGGGAAACTAGCTTGTCCATATTGTAACGACAACACTGATTCCTTCTAGCTCAAGAATGGAAGGAAAACTTGTTGGTTTGATTGTCATAGACGGTTTTTACCCCCGACTCATCCATATCGTCTATCTACTTCATATTTATGAAGAAGAGATGTGTTGACGATCCACCGCCTGAAATAGATGGCAGACAGCTATATTAACCCAAATGATAGATTATGGTGTTGAAATGACCAATGATGCAAACGTTGGTGGGAATGGACACGTAAATGTTGAGTTTATAGGTATAAACCATAATTGGCACAAGAAAAGCATATTTTGGGAGTTGCCTTATTGGAAAACTCATTTGTTGAGACATAACCTAGATGTGATGCACATAGAGAATAACTTCTTCGACAAAATTATGAACACGGTGCTTAATGTCCAAGGGAAGACGAAATACAATTTCAAGTCTAGGTTAGACTTGGCGGATATTTGTTCTCGTTCTCAGCTTCACATTACGGATGATGGAGTTTTTCCAATTCCTGCATTTAGATTGTGTAAGAATGCAAAGTTTAAGTTCTTCGACTGGATTATTCATAGGGTCAAATTTCCCAATCGATACGCATCCAATTTGAGAAATTGTATTGATATCAGAGAAGGCAAATTCATTGGGATGAAGAGCCACGATTGTCATGTAGTTATGCAACGCCTTCTCCCTTTTGCATTTGAGCATCTACTGCTGAAAGATGTCCATGAAGCCATCGCAGGTATAAATGTAATCATATGTGTGTATTTTACTTATATGTTATAAATGTTTTTTACTTATTAAGTTATTTGCATCTATAGTGGTTGGGGAATTTTTCCGTGACATTTTTGGTTTAGGGTTTTGTGAAATTTAGAAAATTTTAGGGTTTAGGTTTGTGATTTTGTAAAAAATTAGAAATGTTTGTGGTTTGGGGTTTAGGAATGTTTAAGGTTTAATGTTATGTGTTTTGTGAAATTTAGAAATGTTTAGGGTTTAGGGTTTTCTGAAATTTAGAAATGTATAGGGTTTTCTGAAATTTAGAAATGTTTAAAATACTATAATTATATGAATAATAATACAAAATTAAAAAAATTCATTTAATTATTAAACTAATAACAAATTTGAATGACCATAATTCTAGTAATTATGGTTATTTCCAGTATCAAGACGGGACTTTTCGTGATACCCGGGAGTCGGGGGAAGCAACGTCCTCTAGAGTCCCGACCACATTGTCCTCGGCACAGTTGGGTTTTATCACACCCCCGCCGCAACCTCATGACCCACCACCCGAGCAGCATCCTCAGGATGTGGATCCGCACCATCAACCGCGGGTGCCGATCGAGGAGTTACTGCTCCAACCGGGACGGGACCAGTTGCCTTTTATGGATCCTTCTTGTAGGTACGGTACGACGTGGTTTCCCGCCTCAACAACGGGATCACGAAGTTCATCATGAGATTGATGCACAACCTTCTACGCCATCCCTACCCAAGGTTTAAGGATATGCCTCCGGATGATCGTGCATATTGGTTTTACTGCTTCGCGGTAAGAATCTTATTTTCTATGAAATTTTTAATTCAAATTATAGAATTTGCTAACTTTTAATTTGTGCATTTTGTAGCTTGAATACAACTGGAGCACTGCGATGACGCCGATAGTAAGAAGGAATTCAAGTGTAAGGCAGGCAGAGTCTTCAACACCCATAACTACTCATGGAAGGATACATGGTTGAAGGAAGGGAAGCAACATTTGCAGATGCCCGATGGACTCCTACAACACTACATCACCTACTGGGGTGAGCCAGGGACGCAAGGGTTTTCCGTCAAAAACCGAGGCAACCGAATGAGCGAACGTGAGGGGAGGGGCAACGCTACGATGAACTCTGGTGCAAGGAGTTGATTCACCCGAGGGGAAGATATGGTATGTATGATTTTGAATACTATTTTTAAAATTTCATACAACTTTAAACTTTAACCTTTTAATTGTTTTAATTGTTAAACAGAAACGGAAGCTTGGCCATGATCCGACGCCGCTTGAGATTATAGAGGATCTCCACACCAACAAGAACACCGGGCACATTCAACATCAGCTTGCTTGGAAGTTGGTCGAGGGTACTAAAAAATGTTTCGAGGAGATCCACGGATCTACTCAGTTGACACCCGATGACGAGATCCCCTTGGATGCGCAGTATAGCGTTGTCTATGAGGTACGTAAAATTTAAATTAAATTACATACTACTTTAAATTTTCGATACTAATTCATTATTTTTTGTTCCATGAGACGAAGAAGTCGAAGGGCCGCTATTACGGGTTTGGGAACATGGCTGGCTACTGCTTTCCTGGATCAGGATCCCGACATCACAGGGATCCTAGTAGGGATGAGGAGTGTTGGTGTCGAAAGCCCCTTAGCAGGTTTCTAGCCCAACCGGTGTCACTTTTTAGATAACGAATCAACACATATCAAGATGTAACAAGATTCACTCAGCAGGTCTCTACTTAGGCGCAAAAAGTGAACGATCGGCTACTCATGTCGCAAACGAGCTGAGCAAGAGGCGATTACGAGCTGAGCAGAAGGCGCCTACGGGCTGAATAAAAGAGGACTAAGTCCAGGTAGTTCCGAGATAAGGGGAAGCATTAAGATTGAGATCCCAACGACCCTAGAAGATCGGAACAACCCGAACTAGGCAGAAGGGGATAAAAGGCGAGAAGAGCGAGAAATGAAGCATTATAATCTTTTTGGGTTTTAGAACGAGAATGTAGAGATCGATCTATCTTTTATATAAAAACATTCATCAGAATCAATAAAAAAAATATTATTCTTCTTTGTATTCATTTCAATCTGAGTTTGTGTTGTGATTTCCTTCTAATTTTAACAAGAACGACGAATTCTTCATTAAGATAATTGTCTAAGCATTCAGGTCCTGGTCAGCTGTGCCACCTTCACCCCCCCCCCCCCCCCCCCCCCNCTTAGGGGCTTGTTTCCTTGGAATAGTCACAATTTCACCAATCTACACAGCAACCTCAACAGCCTTATCAAGTGCTCCACCCGCAGCCGCATCAAGCCCCTCGACTTCTTCTTTCTCTGTTCCCTACTCAACCATTACCTCATCTTGATTACCTTCAACAACAACCTTCTCCGCAGGATCTAGAGAGGGGAGATTCATACCATAGGGATCAACGTCCTCGACCGGGTTGGGCTCGGAGGGCTCACTCAAGTTAGACCCACTCGGCGTTGCCGTCCAGTCTTTTTCCATGTTCAGTTCTTTTAAGTCTAACATGGCCAACTCCTCGTTAAATCCACCCAGATCGTTCTCCAAGTCTCTTTGCTCAGCCCCCAGTGTTATCTCCCCTTCCCTTAGCAACTTGATCAGTTCAAGGTTGCATTTGATTTGCTTTACCTGCATCAATTTCTCCTGGTACACCCTCTCGTTAGCTACCTTCCCCTTTACCCGATCCATTTTCTTGAAAAATTGCGCCGTCATCTCCTCTTCTTTTTCTTTGAGCTTCTGCTCCCTTTGATTATCCATGTCCCTCATAAGAACCGCCAACTCATTAGCCATAGAGGCCACCTCCTTCTTCATATCTCTCTTAGCTTTGTCATGACAAGCTACCTCTGCGTTCAACCTGTCCACATCCTTCCTCCTCATATCTTCCACCTCGGCTACCTTGGCCCTCAACCTGCTATTCTCATCGGTAAGCACCTCAACCCGTCTCACCGCAGTTTTCAGCTCGGCAATAGCCTTGTCAGCCCTTGCAGTTGCATCCTCAACTAGCTCGATCCCAGAATTCTTCTTTACCCTCCTCAACTCGTCGTCAGAAATTTCTGACGGATTTAGTGATGGGTTATTAGTGACAGATTTGTTGACAGATATAAAAAATAATGAAAAAAAACCATCAATAAATCCGTCACTAATAACCTGTCACTAAATCCGTCAGAAATTTCTGATGGATTTAGTGACGGATTATTACTGACAGATTTATTGACGGGTGTTAAACTGATAAAGCAATACCGTCAATAAATCCGTCAGTAATGATCCGTCAGAAAATTTTAGACGGATTTGTATTACTGACCATTTAGAATTGACGGTTTTTAACCGCCAGTTTCCTTTCAATTAGGTCATTTCTGACGGATATGCCGGTCAGAATGCTCGTATTTTCTTGTAGTGGAAAAAGTTTTAAAAATTGGATTCCGGTCTATTTTTGTTTAAAAAGATGATAACATAGATTTCCTTTCTTGATCTTTTGGGATTTAACACTCAAGACCATAGTTACTTTTTTCTTAATCTTTAAAGACCACTTGTAATCATGGACCAATTTCTTTTTTCAAATTTCATGTTTTGTTTGTAAAACATTATTCATGCTCTTATGGAATGAAGAAAATCTCAAATCCTATTGATTTATTTGCAATGTAGAATAAATCTTCTTCTTAAAAGTGAAACATGGTATGGTAATTAGCAGTGTTTAAGGGGGAAAAAGGCGATTTCCAGCTGGTTCTCTGATCTCTTTCCGATCTAAATTCCTTTTTCATTTCTCTGATTCTAGGGTCTCTAATTTCGCTGCATACGATATCTGGCTCCGTCTCTTGCGGTTTATTCTCTTTGCTACCTGAGATTTCATTGGTGCATGTCCTTATATCTCAGTCCACCGTCTCTCTTCAGCTAAGTCTCCTAACTATCTTCTCTTATCCTTGCTATCTGTCTTCGATGGCGAATGATCTCTGGAAAAATCTACAAAATTTGAATATGGGTTCTGACAGACTACCCTTTCATCCTACCATTGATGGCCAACAACGACCCGAGAACCAACATCGTCTCAGTCTTTTTGTCAAATGTGTTAATCCAGCCCATCAAAACGTTCATGCGCTCAAACAAACTTTACCCATAGCTTGAAACTGGAGGGTAGAGTCACAAGTTAGGTTATTGTTGCTAATACGGTTCAGTTCTTCTTTAAAACTGAGCATCACCTCATGCATGTACTTGAAGATGGTCTATGGTCTTTCAAGGATTGGATGCTGCTAACTGATCGTTGGACTAGAAAATTGTTTCCAGATTATCTCCGTAATATATCTTTCTGGGTCCAATTGCTCAACATACCAGACGATTATAGAGATGATGCTATGGTAGGCAAAATTAGAAAGAATTTAGGGACTGTTGACGAAGTTCGTTTACAGGAACCCTTTAATGAGAAACCTGCTGAAGCATGGGCAAAGATAACAATGAATGTTGATACAAAGAGCATCTTGGCTTTGCATATTCAATTCCAGAGAGCTGAAGCTCCCACATTGATAAGTTTTCAATTCGATAAGCTACGTAAGTTCTGCTTCAAGTGTAGTTCTCTTAAGCATGATGAGTCTGTGTATGATGCTGATCAAGAGGCAGGGGTTCCTCAATATATTACCTTGGAGCTTCCCCCTGTACCACAAGAAAGATTGCCATTATATGATGTTCCAATCGTCCCGGTTCTTCAATCAATGAAAATAAGTGGTAAATTCAACACAGAGAATAGAAGGAAAAGCAAAGCTGAAAATCTAGTTCTTGAGGACACAGTAAGTAAAAAAATTTGTCCTAATTTTGTTTCTTCATCATCAAGGGGAGGGTGGATACCCCAAACCCCCCCCCCCCCCCCCCCCCCCCCCCCCCNGCCATTGGAACTGTCAGGGAATAAGGAACGCCCTAACAGTTCAGAATCTTTTTGTATCATGTCCATACATAACCCAAATTTGATGTTCCTTACTAAACTATGACTGAGGAAATTTTTTTTTAAAGTATTGGTTCTCGGCTAGGCTATTCTAATAGTTATATAGTATCTCATGTGGGTAGAAAAGGTGGTTTGGCAGTCTATTGGAAACAAGCAGTATGTATTGAAACTCCTGCAACTCCTTCACCATACTTTAATGAATTTTGGCTGATAGATGGACATCATACTTTAAGCTTATCTACTTATATGGTCCTCCTTCACGTGTGGAACGTAATCAATTTTGGCATTATCTTAAGAGGTCTCTTGGAAGTTCAAGTTTGGCCAACATTCCTCAATTGTACCTTGGAGATTTCAATAAAATAAGATCAAATGATGAGAAATTTGGTGGTCCCTCCCGTTATGAAGTCTCATTCAGTAACTTTAGATATATGATTACTACTATTGGCTTGTATGATGTGAGATCTTATAGTGGTAAATATACCTGGTGTGGAAAGAGGTATCACCATACAGTTAAAACAAGAATTGATCATGTTATGGGTACCTTTGAATGGCTAGAGATGTATCATGCTGCATTTCTTAAATTTCTTAACTGGAGTTCATCTGACCATAGGCATTTGTTTATGGACAACAATGAAAAGAAATGGAAATGTAGGTACATTTTCAAATATGTTGGTAGTAGGGGTGTCAATTGGGTGGCTGCCCATGGGCTAGCCCAATCCAAATTATAGTGGACTCATTTTGGTCATGACCAAATTTAAAATGGTCATAAACGGGCAAGGACCAAATAACCCACGGTCAAAATTGGGCTTGACCATTTGGAAAATGGGCTGCCCAAACACTTTTGATTCTAGGTTTAAAATTTTTAATTGATTTGGGGGAAAAAATAGAGCTTCATTGTTGCTGTTCTTCCTCTAAAAATTTTGGTTGTTGAACTCTCCATCATCATCGTCGACCTCCGTCTCTCACTCTCTCCTCTTTAAGGTGTTCTGTTGTTGAACTCTCCATATTAGGGTTCGTAAAGTTGAATTAAGATTTTGTGTTCAAGTGGGTTTGTAGTATTAATATTGTTACTCTGTTAGGAATTGGTTCTATTGCTCCGAAGTGATTCTCTGCAAAAAACTTTATTCTTCCTCCTCAGTAACAATCTCAAACGATCAAAAATGGTTTCATGATTCTCTTTATCTTCTTCACCTTTTCGTCTTTTTCAAATACTCGTGTTCTCGTCCCAATTTCTTTTTTACTGATTAATTTAGTTTTCAAATTACGCAAAGAAACAATCGAAATTGAGATAATATTATATTCGTGAAGATGGTGAGAGAGTCACAATGATTAATCTAATGATACTGTGAATCTTTGTCTTTTGTCGATAATCATCATCATTTGGTTGTGGGTAAAGGAGAAACCTTTTTCTTTTTGTTTAGGAGAGAGAGAAGGTGTACAGAGGATTTTTTTTTCCTGGGTCTGTTGTGAAACCCAGAAGAACAAAGAAGGGAATAATAAAGAGAGTATCTTTCTCACTTCAAAAATCGTCTCTTTGCTTAGTCAAAACCATTATCTTCTATTGTAATAGCTCTTAAGTAGTTGTTTCTGATGGATTTTGATTAAAACAAATGATTGACTTTAAATGATAAATAGATTATATGATCAGAGTTCCTTGGATTTTTACCTTTAAAGTTTGTTTTCTTTAGTCCTTTGGTGGATATATAATTGGCTTCTGTTTTGTTTCAGACTTTGAAAAAATGGATGAGGATACTATAAACTTGAATGAAGAAAACAATTTGAGTAATGAAGATTTGGATCATGTTATGGATGAAGAGAATCATCTAGAAATTCTAGAAGGAGATTCTTTACAGATTGCTGTGAAACGTAGAGGTAAACGTCAACACTCTAAATGCTGGAAAACTTTACAGTAATTGGACAGAAAAGATCTGATGGAAAAAATGATGTAAGATGTAACCACTGCCAAAAAAATTATATGTTAAATCTGCATAGAAACGGAACCACAACTTTGCTTCACATATGAAAGTGTGCCAACAAACCCCTGGAAGTACCCCTGGAAGTAGTGTTAGAAAGTTAGATATGGTTGTTTTTCAGGAAATGATCAAAATAGCCATTATTGAGCATGATCTTCCGTATTCGTTTGTTGAGTATAAGAGAATTAGGATGGCTTTTGCGTATGCTAATTCGAATATTGAGTTTTGGAGTCGAAATACTGCAGCTGATGATGTCTCTAAATTATTTGAGAAGGAAAAAGAGAACTTAGGAAAGTCTTGAGCGTGCTTCCTAGTAGGATTTGTTTGACAACAAATCTTTGGCGAGTACTATTGAGAGTTATATATGTCTAACTGAACATTATGATGATGTTGATTGGAATTTAAAGACGAAGATTTTGTCTTTCTGTGTTTTTCCGCCTCCTCATACTGGTATAGCTATAGCAATGAAGCTTATTGAGTTGCTAAAAGATTGGGGATTGGAGAAGAAATTATTTTCTCTTACAGTAGATAATGCTTCTTCTAATGACAATATGCAAGGCATTCTAAAAAGACACATACAAAAAGATTTAGTGTGCAATGGAGAGTTTTTCCATGTAAGATGTTCAGCGCACATTTTAAATCTTATTGTTCAAGATGTTTTAGGTGTGATTGGTGGAGCTTTGAAAAAAATTAGAGATGGTATTAAGTTTGTGAAAGGATCCAAATCTCGAGAGAGAATGTTTCAAAGTTGTTTGGAAAAAATTGGAGTAGAAGCTAGTGGAGGTCTAGTGTTAGATGTAATTACTCGATGGAACTCTACTTATTTGATGCTCTCAAGAGCTATCAAGTTTAAACATATTTTAAAAAATCTTGCGGAGGTAGAATCTAGTTACTCAAGTTGTCCATCTGATTTAGAGTGGGAAAGAGGAAAACTAATATGTGAATTGTTTGGTCCATTTGACGAAATGACAACTTTGATTTCGGGCTCATCTTATCCCACATCAAATTTGTATTTTATGCAAGTTTAGAAGATTGAGAGTTGGTTAAGAGCTCATGAGTTTTCAAGTGATTTGGTTATTTGTGATATGGCGGAGGCTATGCGGCTGAAATTCGATAAATATTGGGAAGAATACAATGACATTCTAGCAATCGCAGTTGTACTTGATCCAAGGCTGAAGTTAACTTGTCTATAATATTTTTTCACGACTTTAAATCCATCCACAAGTGCATCAAAGATAGCTCATGTGCGTAAAAAGATGAATATGTTGTTTGGAGCTTACGAAAAAAGATCAAGGAATGCAAGTGTCTCAACTCTACAAGTAGAGACTATTCTAAATGACGTTCCGACCGTATATGGGGTAACTATATTCTATGCTTTTCTTTAAGAACTTATATTGAAGTTTTGTGTTTAGATTTTGATGCTTTTTTAAAAAAAAATGATGGATTTTGATTCTGATCTTGTTTTAGTCATATTGATCTTAACACTCTGATTATTGTTAAGACTTATCCTTAGCTTTAACAATCTATGGCTGTTAGTGTTGTTTTTGAAACCTGATCCATTATTCGTTGTGATTGGTTTTAGTCATATTGATCTTATTAATTGGTTTTACGCATTTTGATTTTGTCTTTAAAATTTATCATTTGTTGTGTCTTAGCTTAGGCTAAGCTTTTTAGTCACGTTTGATGGATTATATTTTTGATAAGATGATTCATCATTTGTTTTGTTTTAGCTTAGCTAAGCTTTTTAGTCACATTGATCTTATTAATTAGTCTCTGATTGTTTCAACATTTCAGGGGTTTTACACGTTTTTTTCTCAAAAGGCAGGTAGTAGTGGAAAAATCAGCTTTGGAGATATACTTGGATGAACCATTGCTTGATATGGTTGCCTTTAAGAGTTTAGATGTCTTAGGATATTGGAAAGATAACTTAGGTCGGTTTAAGAAGTTGTCACACATGGCTTGTTATATTCTTAGCATTCCTATTACAACAGTGGCTTCTAAATCATCATTTAGTATAGGTAGCCGCGTGCTCAACAAGTATAGAAGCTGTCTTCTACCTACAAATGTTCAAGCCTTGATTTGTGCAAGGAATTGGTTAAAGGGATTTCAAGAAATTGGTAAGCGAACACAATGATAATTCTAAGATTGATTTCTTTAGGTACTAAAGTTATTTGATTGTGCATTTTCAGGTGATAAATTTGAGATTTTGAGTGATGAGGAGAATGGTGCAGAAGATTGATCTTCAACCATGAAAAGTTTTATAAGATGTTAAGAAACAAGTTGCAAATTTGTTTTAGAGTTTTCCCATATATGATTTCTAAGTTTCTTTGTTATTTGGAAAATATTAAATATTTGGTAATGATTGATTATTGATTTTAAGATTTTTCGATCAAGTTGATTTTAAAATTTGAGTTCAATACTAAAAATTAGATTAGTAAAAACTATTGATAAATAGTATTATAAACAACAAAACAGAAAGAAAAAATTTATAATAAAAACAGAAGAAAAAAAAGCTAACAAATTTTTTTCCCATGGACAGCCCATATGTCCATATGGACACACAACAATTTTTGGGTGTGGACAACATTTGGCCCATTGTCCAAATGGGCTGTCCAAATAAAGCCCATAAAACTAAGTTGTCCAAATGGACATGCCCATTTGGACATGGTCAGCCCAATTGACATCCCTAGTTGGTAGATGGAAGGATTCTCTTGGGGTTAAAAAAGAAGTTGATAACATCTGGACCACAAAATGTCATCATCTGTCCCTACACAGTTTATCAAAACACTTCATTATTGTAGACAAGGGCTTATTCGGTGGAAAAAAGATCACAAATACAAATCTAACAAGCTCATACATGACCTCAAGCTTCAAATTCATAACATTTATGAATCATATCAAGTGGATTACTATGAACTTAGAGAGCTTAAATCCAGGTTAGCACATGCCAATCTACAGGAGAAACATTTTTCAGAAAGAAGAGAAGGGAGTTATGGTTGCTTCATGGTGATAAGAACTCCAAATTTTTCCACTCCAAGTTAAAGAAACGTCGTAGTCACAATCGTATAGCAATGGTTAAGGACTCCTCTGGCCAACTCCACAAGTCCAGAATAGATACAAACAATTTTTATTGATTATTTTACCAATCTTTTCTCTGGTTATAATAATATTGCACCTGAAGAATATAGTTGTCTCTCTGCTTTGCAGCCTAAAGTTACTGGACTGATGAATGATCAACTGACCAGGATGGTAACAGAAGGGGAAATTTTACAAGCCTTGAAGCAAATGGGAGATGATAAGGCCCCAGGGCCAGATGGATTTACTGTTCTTTTCTACAAAACACATTGGTCTGCTATCAAACTTCTATCTTTGGGTACATTCATCAGTTCTTTCAACAAGGTACATTACATCCAGGGATGAATCATACTTACCTATGTCTAATTCCTAAAGTCCAAAACCCTTAACAACCTAAAGACTATCGCCCTATCAGTTTGGCAAATGTTGGATATAAACTGATACATAGATATTGGCTAATCAACTTAGACCTTTCCTTCACAACATAATCTCAATTAATCAATCAACTTTTATTAACCAGAGAAAAATTACAGACAATATCTTGATTGCTCAAGACCTGATACATTCATTAACAACTAGAAAAAGAAAAGTCCCATCAATGGCATTAAAACTTGACTTAACAAAAGCTTTTGATAAAGTTAGATGGCCATTTTTGATGGTTATGTTGCGTAAGTTGTTCAGAACAATGGTGTTCCTGGATTTATAGTTGCATATCAACACCAACTTATTTCGTTTTGCTTAATTGAATTCCTTATGGCCATATTACTCCAAATAATGGAATTAGACANCAGAACAATGGTGTTCCTGGATTTATAGTTGCATATCAACACCAACTTATCGTTTTGCTTAATTGAATTCCTTATGGCCATATTACTCCAAATAATGGAATTAGACAAGGAGATCCCATTTTCCAATATTTATATGAGAAAATTAGTCAGAGTAACCCAACATTTTGCAAAAATAACTTACTTGACCCTCGATTTGAGTCATGACTAGACTAACCCAACATTTTGGGTAAAAGGTCAAAAATACCAGAGTTTTTGAAAAACCTACAATTTTGCCATTTTGAATTATTTTTACAACCAAAAATCCAGAAAATTATTGTTTCAACTTAAAAGTCCGAGAAATAATTAAATCAACTTAATATACCTTTAATTTTTATTTCTTCTTCGTTCTTCGTCGTTGCCGATTTTCGAGTTTTCAACTGTCTTCGCCGTTCTCATCGTCGTATTCTCGTCTCAGTCTCCGTCTTCGCCATGACCTACTTTTGGAGTTCGTCTTCGCCGTCTTCATTTGCATCTCTGTCTTCCCCGTACGTTGGCATCCGTTCTAGGGTTTAGCGATATTTGGCCGTACGTTTTTTTTCGTCGCCGTAGGTTTCCTCTTTTTTGTCGTCTTCGCTTTGACATCGGAGGTTAGCTGTTCATCGCCGTTTTTTTGTTTCATTTCATTACTTTATTCTTTATTGCAAATCTCTTTATGAAATGCAGATTTATGTGCTACCTCATATTTTTGTTTAATTTCATTTGCTGATTTTGTTTTGAATTGCAGTTTTCATTATTATTGCAGAATTTTATTTGCATTGCATATTTGTTTTTTTCGCATATTTCTTGGCATCTACTGTATAGATTTATGGTGTATATTTTGATATAGGGATGGCTAGATACCAACCTAAGATCTATTCTAATGTTGACGAGGTCAGTGAGAGAAGCATCAACCACTTCTGGTTTTTCAAAAGGCTTCGTCGGAACAAAAGCCAAATAGGGGATGATGCTTGGGAAGCGTTAAAGTCAACATCATTTGGTGTTTTTCTGAAAATGGCAGACATGAGCTATGTATTCGCATCTTCAACAATTTGATACTTTTTGTGTCATCAGTTATTTGTGAACAACACACATGAGTTGTGGTCTACAATTAACAGTAGGCCAATAACGTTTTCTCTCAACAAGTTTGCTGAGATTACGGGCCTAAATTGTGAGCCATGTGACCC
>OVBE01010566.1:0-14887 GCA_900406425.1 Iberis pinnata
AAAAGTGATAAGAAATGTTATGTACAAACCATGAAATTCAAGTGTTATCAACTGGCCTAGGTCCTTGATTATGAATTAATTGCTCATTGACTCCGATAGCTTAGACAGTAAAGTTTCATTGTTCCCAGTTAGAACCATGTCATCCACATAAAGTAATAGCATCATTACATCTGAGTCCTTCATGTAAATGAAAAGAGACGGATCTCTTTTGCTGCAAACAAAACCAAATTCCAATAGGTAGGTGCTAAATATGTCAAACCAGGCTCTTGGAGACTGTTTTAGCCCATATAGGGACTTGTGTAGTTTGCATACATGATGAGGTTTTGTTTTATCAATGAAGCCAGTGGGTTGCTTCATGTAGACTTGCTCAGTTAAATTACCATGTAAAAAGGCATTTTTAACATCTAACTGCTTGATATTCCAACGCATAACAGTTGGAGTGTGAAGGACAAGTCTTACAGTGGCTGTCCTTACCACTGGGCTGAAGGTTTCAAGGTAATCAATACCTTCTTCTTGATGAAACCCTTTAGCAACTAACCTAGCCTTTAGCTTATCTAGGCTGCCATATGCTTTTAGTTTGGTTCTGAAAATCCACTTGCAACCTAGGACATGCATGTCAGGACTATAGGGAACTAGTGACCAAGTACTGGTTTCCTGGCAGTTAGACAATTCTTCTTTCATAGCTGCTGTCCAACTTGGATCCTTGAGAGCTGCAGTGACAGTCTTATGTTCAGGGTGTGATATCTTTTGTGTGAGTAGGACATATTTGGGATTAGGTTTTCAAATTCCTTGCTTGAGTCTTGTAATCATTGGGTGTTGATTTGGAGGAGTTGGATGGCGTGATGGTGTTGAGTTTGTTGACTGATGCACTGGAGTATCAGAATCAATGCTCAAAGTGACTGACCTTGGTGAGGATAGAGGAGTGTTGTCGCCAATAGAAACATGATCAAGGCCTGTCGTACGCTCAGAACACTCTCCATCCTCATAAGTAGTCTGCTTAGAGCCAGATGATTCAACATTTGGTGAGGTGATTTGAGCAGGAGGTGGAGAGTTGCTGGTTGACTGTGAAGAACTTGGTTGAACAACTAGTGGTGGTGCACTGACTATTTGCTGGTTTGCATAATCATCATATGGCTGAGTATTGATGTATGTGTGTACTTGAGAGGGCTGAAAACTGGACTGCCAGGCATCTAACAACTTTGTATGTTGCACAGGAAGTAAATGTTGATACTTGTCATAAAAAAGGAAGGAGTGTTCATCAAATAGCACATGTCTGCTGATGTATACTCTTCCTGTGGGTGGATACATGCACCTATAACCCTTGTACTTATCATTGTAGCCAAGGAACACACAAGGTAAGGACTTTGGATCTAACTTGTGTGTTGAGTAGTCCCTTAGGGTAGGATAGCAGGCACATCCGAAGATCTTAAGTTGTGAATAGTCTGGAGTTTTGCCAAAAAGTTTCTGAAATGGACTGACATTATCAGTAAGTTGATTAGAAAATTGGCAGTGAAAAAGGATTCAACCCAATATTTTTGTGGCAGCTTACTGTCAAACAACATGGATAGGCCTAGATCAGTTAGATGCCTATGTTTCCTCTCAGCTAACCCGTTTTGTTGTGGAGTGTGAGGACATGATATGTGCTGTTGAATACCACATTTTGCCAGTTGGTTCAGAAATCTTGAGCTAGTAAATTCACCTCCCCCATCACACTGAAATATTTGTATTTTGGTCTTTAGTTGTGTTTCTACTAAGGATTGAAACATGCAAAATATGCTAAAGAAATCAGCTTTGGATTTGAGTGGGTAGAACCAGCAATATCTTGACCAATGGTCTATGAAGACTACATAGTATTTAAACCCTTGTACTGATAAAACAGGTGATGGTCCCCAAAGATCACAGTCAATCGTCTCTAGGGGACCTGAAGCAGAAAAAGAAGAGCTACTAAAAGGTAATCTATTGCTTTTCCCCAATCTGCAGGCTTCACACATAGTGTTGCTGCCTTTGCTGAATGAGATTAGCTTATTTGATGAGAGTTGATGCAGGACTGAGTTATTAGAGTGCCCAAGCCTTCTATGCCAGACATCCTCACTGGTAAGATTTTGTCTGGAAGAGAAAAGAGCTTGAGCAGGGGCTTCCTTCAACACATAGAGATCATCCAGACTTCTTCCCAGACTGAGAACTCTCTAAGTTAACTTGTCCTTTACAAACACATTGTCACAGTCAAATTCAAAGGAACAAGGGTATTCTTTGGTAACCTTTGAGACAGAGAGTAAGGATTTAGTAATATTAGGACAAACTAGAACATCATTGAGCATTAATTTACCTGAGGAAGAAGGCAAAGGAGTATGCCCTGTGTGTGTGATAGGAAGAAACTCACCATTGCCTACCATGACCATATCTGACCTAGTGTATGGTTGAGAGTGCTGTAGGTTTTGCTTTGAGTTTGTGATATGTGCAGATGCTCCTGTATCAGGATACCATTCAGTTCCTGCATGTTATGAGACATCAGTTATGCATAGAGAAGCAAGGGCAGTTGGATTTTCCTCTAGCTGATAAGCATAATCAAATCTATGCCAACATTTCAGTGCCTGATGTCCTGGTCTGCCACAGATCTGAAATTGTGGCCTGGTGTCTTCACCATAGGAACTTGCAGAAGACATGGAGGAAGAGGATGAAATCTGTTGTGGAAAACCTCTGCCTCTCGTTGAAAAACCTCTGCCTCTGCCTTGCCTGCCATAACCTCTGCCTCTGTTTCCAAAGTATTGTTGACTGTTGCTGGTTCTGACAGTGTTGAAAGCCATATGAGGTGAGACAGATTCAACTTTATATGTTTGAATCCTGTTGTCGTAGTTTGTAAGCCTGGGTATGACATCTTCAAAGGTTGGGAAAGGCTGTACATCCATTGAACCTTCAACAATGGTTTTGATAGGTTCGTATTCACGTCCTAGACCATGTAATGCTGCAAATATCTTCATATTTTCTGGGACAGGACTTCCTATTGATGATAGTTGATCACAGAGAGCTTTGACCTCCTTCAGATACTCTGTCATACTCTGTTCACCTTTCTGTGTTGTTTGAAGCTTTCTTTGGAGCTCAAACAGTCTTGAAGATGAGACACGATTAAAGTGCCTTGCCAGAGCTTCCCAAACTTGTTGTGATGTTCGGCAGTTGACTACCACATTCAGAATGTCTTTAGCAAAAGAACCTAGCAACCAAGCTTTAACTACATGGTCACCTCTCTGCCATTCTATAAAATTTGGGTTTGGAGCTGGTCTGTCACCTGCAGGACCAGGGACTTGTATTGTCGCTGCTGGTGCAACAAAAACTCCATTAACGAAGCCTAAAAGACCTTGACCAGAAAGAAAGGTCTCAAACTGGCTCTTCCATATTATGTAGTTTCTCTCGGTGAGCTTTACAGTGACACAGTTGGATATGTTTAAGGTGGGAAAAGCTTGAGCTTCCATGGCTAGTTCCATGGCTCTGATACCATGAGAATGAAAATGAAACAGAGAAGGATTGAATGAAAAATGTTTTTATTGATTCATTTTCAACTTAAAGAATACAAGTTTCGGTTGGTTCCTTATATATTGGAACATCCTCTGATTTTCATGTTGCCCTAATTACATTAGTCTCATTCTGATTGGCTTTCACTAAGTGCCAAAAACCTATTCCTTAGCTCAATTTCATAGCTGTTTGTTGCTTTACCGTTAGAATGTTTTCCTGCAACTTTAACATCTTTTGTCCTGTTGCAGAATGGAGAAGATGAGTTCTGTTGTCGTTTTGGAGCTCCTTTTGGTGAAGATGGGCTTAAGTCATTTGGGCCAGGAGTTGGTGTTGGCTTGGGCTTTGAGTTGTTGATGTCCAAACTTAAAAGAGAAGACTCTCTTTTAGAGAGAGTGTCTTCAAATGCTCTTAAAATAATGTTTGAATTTTGGTTAGCTATACTCACATATGTGGCCAGGCTGCTAGCATTACCATGTGGGAGAAAGAAGTTGTTATTCCTCTTCCTGATTCTAATCCTAAGAACTCTATATAACTCCGATTCAGATATAATCCACCTTTGGAACAAATCCGAAAAGGACTCGCTAGGAAAAGAGCCATAAACATTTAGAGAAAATCGTAGAGAGAGAAAAGGAGAGAGCAGTTGAATGGATGGAAACTGAAGAGCAGCGGAAAGTTGATTCTGAACAGAGAGACGAAAGAAGCAAGGAGGAGCAAATTAGAACCAGAAAGAGAGAACCCTAAGTCCGAGAAAATGAGAATTCGGCAAGGCTGATTTGGTTTCTGGTTCATGTGGTATGGTTTAGTTAATTTTCAATAACAATAACAGAGCATCAAAAAATTTGAAGGAGTTCCACAATTTTTTATTTTACTCCTTATATGTTTTGTAAATTTTTTATTTCCTTTTTAAAATTAATATTAGTAATTAATCAAGAATCCTATTCTTTAAAAATTTAGCTATATTATATTTTTAATTTTTTTTTTGTCTTATTTTATTTTTATAGATAAAATTCAAAGAGGAGTATGTGACCTTATTAGACTTTGTTCCTAGATGTTGACATGTTGTATCTAGATATAAATAGTTAAATGTTATTTGTTTGCTGACATTAAAAGAGTGAATTAGTAACTCATGTGGTTTTTTTTAACTTAAATAAAAGATTAGGTTGGTAAATGAATATAATTTGTTAATAGGTAGATTTTTGAAAAAAAAATTAAAAATATACTCAAAATGTCCTCATAATTAATTTCAAATTAATATAATAAAAATATAAATGTAATTAAGAAATTATATTTTATAATTATTTTCTTGAAATAAAATATGGAAATATACCATTTTCGCAATTAATTTTTATTTAATATAAAAATATAGTTTCATAATTAACTTTTATTTGACATAGAAAATATGTAATAAATTCATAACCATTTAATACTATTTATTTAAGGAAATATTGTATTACCCACATTATGCAATTTTACATATAATGTAAATGTACAATTGTGCAGACAATACATTCACGTGAACGAGATATGTACACAATTGATGGTCACGTGAATGAAAACATGCAACTCTGAACATTCTTAATTCAGGTTAATCATATTTTTCTTTGGTTGTTATGTTTGTGAATAGTGACACATTCAAAAAAACCAGAGACACCGAAATTGAAATTGTGAATAATAAAATTCACGTATGTTTGTTAATGGTGACACACTCAAAGAATTTAGAGATACCAAAATTTAAACGTGAATAATAAAGTTTCAGTCGTGAATAACAACTATGCATATGAAGAACAGTTGTGCACGTTAAGATCAGTTGTGCCGTGAAAATCAATTGTGCATGAAAATGGTATATGTGAATATAAAAATTGGTATTGTAAATGTTTTTAATATTAAATTATCTAGGTAAGAAAGGTAAATTTTCTACTTTCCTTAAATTGTTTAAAGTATTAATTTATTAAATAGATACTTACATAATTTGATTATTAAAATTATTCATGTAAATGATAATAAATGATTTGTCTCAAATTAGTTATAAAAATATAATAGTAATATTAAATGGTGAAAGTACCTAAACACCAATGAATTTAAAAGAATTCTTATTTCCAAATTAGCTAATAGAAAAGTGTCCATTTAACCAACTTTTTCACTTTAAAATCTATGTAACATTTTGATGTCAAAATTTTGACCTCAAAGCCAGCAACATCTCAAACTAATAAAATACAAAAAGAAAAATTAGAAAAACAAGCCTTTTCTATCTACCAACAAGCTATCCAACAGGCAGTCAAGGTGTTACAACGCGCTCTTGATACACGTAAGTATTTTCTTCCTCTTGTTATACTAATTTTATGTCTAATACTTTTGACTAAGTTGTGCAATCAAGTGAGAACATATAGACAACAATGTATAGAGGGATAATTAAGTGTAAAGTTTATGGAGAGCTTATGTGTTTGTTTCTTGGCTCCTTTTTTAGTTTTTCTCTTATCGATTATGCATTTTTCTGTAATTTTGAATATAATCTGAACATGGCTTGTGATTTGGATAATTGTTCTTTGCTTCCTTTTAGTGCTTATCAGTTGGTGGTTGTCTCCTGGTTGTTCCTAATTGTTATTGGTTGTTGATGAGACTCCTTCTCATCAGCGTAGAGAAATAGAGGAAGATGATGCAGAGAGTGAAGCAGAGACCGAAGTTAAGCTGACTCAGAGACCAAAGCGGTTGATTAAACCGAATCCAAGATATCAAGATTAATTGTGGTTTGTGGACTAGTTTACTAAACCAATTCGATTGCTATTTGCTATTTCTGTTATTTTGTTTAAGTCATAAATGTGACTAAGTGTGGTTGGTTCCTACTTCTGTGGGAAGTCATTCACGATCTTAAGTCACAATTGTTGTTATTTTGATTCTGAAATTTGTTCTTGTTCTTTGCTTCTATATAATGAAAAAGCCAAAAAGAAAAAGGCAGAGAAATTTTCCTAAAGTCACTTATGTTTTTATTACAATTCATCAACATTGTTATCTCCATTACAAGGCACCTATCAGTGGTATCAGAGCTTCGTTGTTGGCGGTATTCTTCGGATCAACGCCAGTAACATCGTTACTTTCGTTACTAACGGCATTTCCAGCAAGAAGAAATCGAGGAGTCATGGCTAACATAAAGGAAATGGTCAATGACTTGGAGGCGACCAAGGGAACAATTCAAGACGAGATGTAGAGGATGAGTGTGGGAATGGCAGAAAAGTTTCAGGCCATGGAACACTCATTTTGGCAGGCTCTTGAGGAGTCGATGGATTGAATGTCTCAGTAATTCCACGCGAGTCGAGATGAAGGCGGCAGTAACTCACACGATCATCAACGTTTCAACCACAATCCACCACCGAATCAAAACAGGAACCAAAATAGGGATGACCACAATCCTTTTGCACCGCCACTGAACATGCCTCCTTGGCACATCAAGCTCGAATTTCCCAGATTTGATGGCGGAGACCCAACAAAGTTGATTAGCAAGGCTAATCAATACTTCTCATGTTATGGATAATATGCCTCAACCACAATGTGTGAGCTTTGCATCATACCACTTAACCGAAGAGGCGAATAAATGGTGACAAGAGATTGCTAAAGTTCGCCGTTTAGATCCATATCAAACTGATTCAGATGAATTTGAAGTAGAGTTATGGACAAGGTTCGGACCATTAGACGGAGAGCATTTTGACGAAGCATTATCCCACATTCGACAAAATGGAACGTTCATTGAGTATCAACAAGAATTCGAACGCCTTCATAATAAGGTGGAAGGCTACATTGAGAAGGCACTTGTTGGGGCTTACATGGGAGGACTGAACAGTCAAATATCGAATGGGATACGAATGTTTAAACCCACCACACTTAAAGAGGTAATCAACTTAGCTCGATTGAGGGATGACCAATTACCAAAAGAGAGGAGCGGGTCTACCAATCGCAGCAACTCTGGTTTCTTACCGCAACCAGCAAGGGATACAAGAGCATCCACAAACAGACCCATAATCACACGTGATGCACCTGCCACAGGACCTCGACGACTGAGTTGGGACGAGATGAAGAGAAACACAGTCTCGGGTTATGTTTCAGTTGTGATGAGAGATACTACCCTAGTCACAAGTGAAAAAATCCACATGTATTCATCATGGAGAGTATCGAAGATTATGAAGAGGAGACAGAGAGTGGAGAGGTTACAAAGGAGAGTGATGAAATCACTCCATAGATAACGTTATATGCTTTGACCGGATAGGACACCTGATGATGGGGCGTAAGCTAAGGATATAACTAGAGATCCGTTGATTTTGTGAATACCCAGAAAGTAAGGTTTGCAAGATTATTCGTTTAGTCTGAGAACTTTCGAATAAATCAAGCCTTCTTAAGTTCGTTAAGATCTCTCAAGATCTACCGAATTAAGGAACGAGAATTATTTTCTCTTAAAAGCAAAAGCTTTATTAATATTAATCAAAATCTTCATAATACAATAGGCCTAAGAGAATATTTATAGTATAAGAATAAAACTTAAAAAACTATTACAAAGCCATGAAGATAATAACAATTATTTTAAGATAATTTTTAAAACAAATAACGGTAAAGATATTCTAGAGATATTTGGAATATTCCAAATATCACGCTGCATCAGGTCTCGCCGACCAAGAAAGATTCGCCCTCGAATCTTCAATAGGGTTCTTGCTAAATATATCTTCTTCTTCAGGCACTGATTTGCACGAACATGATTTTGCACGAAATGAATCCTGCCAAAATTCTTCAAATATCTGATCATGTCCGATATATGCACGAATAAGATTTTGCACAGTATTTCCACTGATCCGATTTTGCACAAATTTTGCACATATCTGAATTCGCACATATTTTGCACGTATCTTATTTATGAAATCCTCTTCTTTGACAACGAAATCAATTATCTCGATATTGTTTTCATAAAAATCATAGATTGGATCACCATAGATCTCTATGTAGATCTCATGGCTCTTTTCTGTCTCGACAAAAGCACTTTCATCCTCATAAGTGTAGGCTGTGTAGCAACTGCTGCAGCTCTGATACCAACTGATGTAGAGGCGGAAGCTAAGGATAGAACTAGAGATCCGTTGATTCTGTGAATACCCAGAAAACTAGGGTTTGTAAGATTATTCGTTTAGTCTGAGAATTCCCGAACAAACCAAGCCTTTTTAAGTTCGTTGAGATCTCTCAAGATCTACCGAATTAACGAACGAGAATTATTTTCTCTTAAAAGCAAAAGCTTTATTAATATTAATCAAAGTCTTCATAATACAATAGGCATAAGAGGCTATTTATAGTAAAAAAATAAAACTTAAAAAGTATTAAAAGTCATGAAGATAATAACAATTATTTTAAGATAATTGTTAAAACAAATAACAGTAAAGATATTCTAGAGATATTTGGAATATTCCAAATATCACGTTGCATCAACACCCCTCAAACCATTCGCATTCCAGCCACTGTGTCTACTCATAAGCTTTTAACCTTGATCGATAGGTGCCTATTTCGATGGGGGGGGGGGATTCCCCTTCCTTACTACTTTGTACACATTACCGCTGGTTGGGCTGGACGTTGTCTTGTCAAAACGTTAGGTCCCATTCTCAGAGACTAGAAGACCAAGACACTGCAATTTTGCAAAGGGACTGAGATGGTGACTCTACACGGGATAATGGAACAAATGATCACTTTGACCAGCCATGAAGAATTCACCAAAGACATTCGCCAAGGCAGTATGAGATTTGCGATACAGGTGGACCCGATTGGTAGTGATACCAAGCTAATTTCCGATGAGTTTCGCGCCTTAATCACAGAATTTGGAGAGTTATTCATGCAACCAACACAGATTCCACCATGACAAAATATCGAGCATCGGATTACTCTCAAGGAAGGCTCATACCCAATTAATGTTCGGCCTTATCGATATGCCTATTCTAGAAAGATGAAATTGAAAGGCAGGTACAAGAGATGCTGCAATATGGGATCATCAGAACCAGTTCTAGCCTATTTTCCTCCCCAGTTCTGTTGGTTAAGAAAGAGACGGGATATGGCAGTTTTGCACCGATTATCGCGCCCTCAACAACGCGACAATTAAGGACCGCTTCCTAATTCCTAATGTTGAGGACATGCTTGATGAGCTACATGGTGCAGCCTTCTTCCTAAAGATGTATTTGACGGTCGGGTATTATCAAGTTCGAATGCACTCCTCTGATATTCCAAAGACAGCCTTACAGACACACAACGGGCATTATGTGTACTTAGTAATGCCGTTTGGCCTCTACAATGCACCATCGATGTTTCAGGATCTTATGAATGACATCTTCTGGGGTTTGCCTAGAAAATCACTGCTGGTGTTCTTTGATGATTTATTAATCTATAATGCTAACTTGATTGATCATCTACAGCATGTCCGACAAGTGTTTGAGATTCTCAAGCATATTCGGCTATTTTTCAAGATGAAGAAATGCAAATTCGGTCAAACAGAGGTCGATTATTTGGGATATGTTATCTCTCAGGAAAGAGTCAAGGTAGATCAATCAAAGCTACAAGCATGAGAGATTGGCCCCAACCTTCCACCATCACCGAGCTTCGCGATTTCTTGGGATTAATGGGTTGCTACCACAAGTTTCTGAAAGATTATTGAGTTATCGCGAGACCATTTACTAACTTACTGCATAAAGCGAAATTCAGGTGGAATGAGGAGGCAGAAACGACTTTATGCAGGTGAAGCAAGCCCTCATGACTACTCCCACTTTGGCTTTACCAAATTTTACTCTCCCGTTGGTCATTCAAACCGACACATTGGGAGGAGGTATTGGGGTCATTCTTTCGCAGTAGGGAAGACCCATTGCTTTCATGAGCCGGAGTTTAGGTGCAACTAAACAATTTTGGTCCACTTATGCTCGGGAAATGTTGGATATTATGATTACAATCAGAACTTGGCGTTCGTATCTTTTAGGCTGAAGGTTCATCTTCCAAATCGATCAGCATAGTCTCAAATTTTTATTGGAGCAGAGGGTTTTGACTCCCAAATAGCAAAAATGGATGGGGAAACTTATCGGTTATGAGTATGATATACAATACAAGCCTGGAAAAACCACTACGGCAGCCGATGCCTTGTCTCAGGTACAAGGGAGTCCCTGTTTGCATGTTGTTTTTACATCACATACCAGTTTTTGGGTTGATTTACGCACGACAACGCAGTCTGATCTATACTTTGTCTGTATAGGAAGATTTGCCTCTGAAGCCGCGAGTAAACCATATATGTGGCGTGATGGGTTAATCTGTTTCCACAACCGAATGGTAGTATGTGAGAGCATGATTTCCCTCACACCCAATTCGATTGAATAATTGTAAACTAAAAGATAACTTTATTCGTAAATGTGTTGGATTACAATATTCTCTTAAGTGTTACAAGTCTACTCTCAAGAATACTCAAGTTTTACAAGGGATTTCCGGTCCACATTTCGGACCTCTACCTAGACATCTTATAGGACTCTCCTTGTGGCTCCCCAATATCCACCCCTCTTCAATGCGTTTTCAATGCCCTTGATCTGCCGTTACGCCTTTCGAACTCCTCATAACGGCCAGCTTACTCGCATCTCTCGAGCCTCGCGATCTGGGCTTCTCGACACACTAAGAAGACCCGCACAGAGTTCTGCTTGTGATGGGATTTACTGGCCCATTATCCATTCCTCCCTCTCGCGGGCCTCGAATGGCCTGTTATGCATCGAGCCCTCTTCACTCACCGCGAACTCCGCATGCTGAACTTCTTCTGCTCACTGCGTACTCTACACGATGAGCTTCCTCTGCTCACTGCGCGCTCCGCGTGCTGAGCTTCCTCTGCTCACCATCTGCTGAGCTTACTCTGCTCACCGCGTGCTGAGCTTCCTCTGCTCACCGCGCGCTGAGCTTCCTCTGCTCTCTGCGCGCTGAGGCCCCTCTGCTCTTCACGCGCTGAGCTCTCTCTCTGCCCTCCGCGCGATGAGCTCTCTCTCTCTCTGCTCTCAGCGCGCTGAGCCCTCTCTCTGCTCTCCGCATGCTGAGTTATCTCTCAACGCAGATGGGTTCCAGGTGGGCTGTTCTAGCCCATTCCTATCTTCCATTTACTTCTAGCCGACCCGAGCCCACTAATTGGCCCAAGTTGATTAGTGCGCCCACATTTTGCCCCCCCATTCTACCAATGGAAACTTTCCTTTGGTGGAACCGTTAATTTCCCACCGTCATGAGATTCAATGATCGTCGGGCGAGGATTGGGGAGGATTTGGTGGTGGATTGGAGATCATGATTCTGAAATCAGGATCCCTTGATTCACTCCTCCACTCTACTATATGAAGCAGTGAGACCACATGGTTTCTCACTTTTGTTCCACCGCTCCTCTCGATTCCCGTGGAAAAACTCCTGCTTCACTTTTGCCAGGGAGACCTCATTGCTCTTACTGAAGACCATCACAAGGTACTTGCTTTTTCTCCTCCCTAGAGCTACTTCATTTTTTTTGTTCATGAGTTTTGATGGATGTAGTTAGAATCCCGATAAGGTTGGTCCGTTTTATGGTAGCAAATCCCGCGAAAAACCGTTTCCCGTCGTTGATTCTACTTCTTTCCAGATCAAATATTAAATTGAAAATCATACTCTTCTTTGCTTTTGGTGGGAAAAATATCCTAGATATTTCCCTTGATTTGTACTTTTCACCTTTCTCTTTCTTACTTTTTCACTTTCATCTTCCTCATTTCTTACTTTCCACTTCTCTCTCTACCTTTTCATTTCTCTCTCTACACCTTCATTCCTCTCTTTTCTCTCATTTTCTTCTTCTTCTCTTCTCATGGATAAAAATGACCGAGTAGCTTATTGGCTTGGTTCCAAGCTCGACCTCGTCACCCCGCCCGAGCCGACTTGGACCATCCCCGTGTCGAGACGAACCCGTGCCGAGTGGGCAACCGTCCGGATCCACACCAAGGTGATGTCGAGCCGTCATCTCTCCGTGCCGAGATGGACCCACGCCAAGGGAATGGTGACTCGGGTCTGCCCCAACGAGATGTCGAGCTGTCTCCTCTCCGTACCGAGGTGGACCCGCATCGAGCATGTGGCGACTTGGACCCGCACCAAGGAGAATCCGCACCAAGCCCTCTCCACGCCAAGATGGATCCGCATCGAGCACGTGGCGACTCGGACCCGCACCAAGGAGGATCCGCGCCAAGCCCTCTCCGCGGTGAGGCGCACCCGAGTCGCATGGGTGGTGACGCAGACCCGGACCCAAGCCGAGACGATTCCGCGCCGAGCCTATCCTATGTCAAGATAAGTCTGAGCCGTATTGGGTCACCGTGCCGTGCATCACCTTTCCGAGCTGAGGCTTCATCATGCTCTTCTCCAGAGTTCATACCTGAGTCCACATCCACGAATAGCTTGGTACGCGAAGTCTCCAAACTCGCTTGGCTTGAGGAGCTCCTCTAGTCGCCGAACTCTGGTGATGAGTCTTCCTCTGATGCTGTCTCTGCTGAGTCGGAACACTCCTTCCTTCTTCTTGTCTCTCCGACCCGAGGTACATGTTTTGGTCCCCATTCTCAATCCTCATGTTCCATGGATAGACTAAGGGAATTTAGATGTAGATGCCTGGTTCCGAAGAGTATTGCCTTAGTCTCCCCGTTAGACTCTGAGTATCCAGAACTCGTTAGGGAAGGTCACTGTTATGCCTATGAGGTGTTTTTTAAGGCGTGCGGCCTCACTTTCCCTCTTCCAGAAGTCTTAGTATATCTTATGCACGCGATGGGTATCACACTTGGGCAGATGTGTCCGAACTTCGTTCGGTATGTGGTGTGCCACCAGGTTCTCGCAGAGGAATGCGATCTTCTCTTGACAGTTCCAATGATAGCTCGTATGTATGCTATCAAGGGTGTTACAGGTCACCCCGGGTCTTTTTGCGCCGCCACCAACGGCAACTGCAAGGTCTTCGTCGGGATGCCAAAGAAAGACGAAGACTGGAGGGAACGTTACTTCTTCTTCCCAGTGGACCAGTCCACTTTCGGCGACCTCACTCATCTCGCCCTTACCGACTAGATCGCTGAGCCTGGTAGAGGCTGGAATTGATTCCAGCTTATTTTACTTAATGTTATACATGCATTTTTTTCTAAGTGACTAACATTGTTTTCGTGTTCTTCCTTTTGGCAGCTCCTCTGATCAGGGCGGACTTCTGTCTCGAGCTAGCACACCACCTCACTCGTGTTCGACTGGGAAAGGTGAAGTGGGTTGAATTTGACACCCCCCGCATTCGGGAGTCCGCTTCTCGTCTCCGCACTATAATCGCTGCCGAGCGTTCCGAGTATTCCCCCGCAGACTTTAAAGGTGAACGCCTTCTTTCTTTCAAGGCATATATTTCACACTTATAAATTTTATGCGTTTTTTTCTTAACGGGACAAAAATATTTCTTGCAGCTTTAGGTTTGATTCCAGGGACAAACATGTCTAACTATCGTCAACAGAAAGCGGCTAAGAAAGCATCTGATAAGTTTTCTGCCGGGATCCCTCTCCTCCCCCGCACCTCGTTCCACTCACGCGGGAAAGGCAGAGGTTTCCTCCCACGCTGCGGCTCTCCCTCGCTCCTTAGCTCCCTCAGCGCGCACCGAGAAGGTCCCGACTGAGAAGGACTGCGCTGAGACCACTCCATCTCCTGTGGTGATCCTCTACTTCGCAGAGGGGAGTGAGCTTGCCTCTGGTAAGGCATCAGCTCGAGGGTCAAAGAGGAAAGCTTCTGACAGCGGGAAGGGGAGAGGTGAGTCGAAGAAGCCCAAGAGCTGCTGGAACTTCGACTACCAGTCAGAGTATAACATCTGCACGGACAAAGCGTCCACTGCCTTCCTCGTGAGGCAGTTTCGTGATCCAGGATGCGAAATCCCTCCACTGGAAGATCTCTCATCAGAAGACAAGGATGACTACCTCAAGTTTTCAGACGCTGTCGCACTGGTTAGTTTTCTCACCCTTCTTGTTACTTTTCTATTCTTAGTCGTTTTTCCATATTTTTTCTAACTTTAACAAGTTTCTCCTTCAGCTACTTATTGGGTATAACAAGACGGTGCACTCTGGTTCGTTAAAGGCTAAGACCGCTGCTGAGAGTTCTGGCTTGGCGGAAGCCAAGGGGAAGATTGAGGCTCTCTCTTCTGAGATTGAGTCCCTTACCATCGAACAGGAGAAAAACAGAGATCTTGTCAAGCAGGCAAAGGTGACTTTCAANGACGATGACAAGGCTGATTTTACTGCTCAGCTCGGGAAGGCTGAAGCTCGTCTTCGGGAAGCGGAGAAGCGTGCTTCTAACACCGAGACTCGCGCTGCTGTTGCTGAGGCCCGAGCTGATGCCTTGGTTAGTACCC
>OVBE01010567.1:0-14887 GCA_900406425.1 Iberis pinnata
TCCACCTTGCAATGTTTAAATCCCATAATAGGTGCACCTATAAAAATATTCATGAATCATTGATGATTAGGAGGATAAATATATAAATTGAAAATTATTATATGTTTATTTGAAAACTCACATGCCGAGATAAGTAGAATGCTAACGAATACCAAAGTTGATTTCTCCATTTTTTTATTTATTATCTTTTGTTTTGTAATGTTTTTGATTTGTTCATAAACTTAGATATGTGTACAATTTTTGATTTATTAAAACCTAGAATACTTTTTAAAAAATGTTCATAAAATTAATATGAAAATTTTTGAAAATCTCTCTCACAGGTGATTAGGGCGACACCGATCTTTCCTTAATTGCTTGTTCCTCACGTTAGCTCCTGCCGGCTTTCTACGGCCGTGTGGTCGATGACTTCCCCTCCGCCGGTCCAGAAGGGTGGGGGCGTAGCTTCTTCATCTTCTAATCGATGGGCATCACGTGTTGCTTCGGCTGATCTTCGTTCACTTACTACTTCAAAACCAGTCTTCACCGCCGTTAACGGCATAGCCTTGGCAATTGTACCTCCGGAGCTTCTTACAGCTCCACAGCCACTTTGGAACATCTTTCTAGTCGGATATTTTATTGGGATAGCACCTCATATTGGGAAGGTTCACGCTACAGTGAACCGGCTTTGGAACCGTATTGGCAAATCACGAAAAACTGATGTTCAATTTATCGAAGAGGACACTGTCCTCTTTAAAATCGACTCCCAATCTCTTCGTAATAATATTACTCAGAAAAAATATTGGAATATCTCTGATGTTTTGCTTGTGGTTCAGGATTGGAATCTATCTCAAAAAACCGCAAACCCGATCTTACGGGAATGCCGTTGTGGGTTGATTTTCGTAACGTTCTCGATTCCCTTTTCTCCAATGAGGGTCTCAAGTTCCTTGGTGACATAGTTGGCAAAGCCCAAAAGCTACATCCCACTACTGAACATTGTTATGGTTGTGGTCAACTTCGAGAAAGAGCTAACCGAGGAAATCAAACTTACTGATATTGTTCAACTTATCCTTGTCTCCTATCCCTGGCTTCCTATTCGATGTACTCAATGCCACTCATGGGGTCATAAGCCCACTGATTGTTCCTCTAAAGGTGCACAAATAAAACAAAAATCGCACGAAGGGGAAAGCTCAAATGCATTATTGAATCAGTCACTACCCATAATTCCAGTTCGTGAGCCTCCTGCGGTTCCAACAAAGGCTCACATCACTTTCGATTCTACACAGACTTCACATCAGCCTGTTGTCCTCACCACAGAAAATACTCATTCATCCCATCCTTCTGATCCCATCTCTGAGTTAGTTATAGATTTAATGAACATCACTCCACCTACTAATGATCATGTTTCTTGTGCAGGTGACTCTAATGTCCAAGGGGTTCAGCAATTGCCTTGCCCTCACGCCAAGGTCTCTCTAAATGATCCGGCGCTTGAATTCATCCCACCGTCTACTACTTCTCCCACTCCAATTGCCACTAGCAATGATCACACTATTATACCTGCATCATCTACTCCCTCGGTATCTCATGGGGCGGATAGTCATGATGGATGGGAAACGGTTGTCTGTGGAACCAAAAATAACAACACGTCCCCATTAAAGACTTATGCTTCTCCTTCCAACTCTTCTCCTACATTCTCGCCTTCACGTTTTTTTGCATTAGCTAATGATAATGAATTTGATGATGATGATCAGGGGGATAAAGAGGAAGGGCAAATCTCTAAATCGGAGCAGGAGGCTTCTTAATCCCAAGAGACAGCCACTTCTTCAAAAATCTCTCATCTTACCAAGCATAAACAAACATTACCGGCGCTGGCTTCTTGTAAGCTAGCGAAGCAGGCTCCACTTAAGAAACCGAACCATGTCTCCACCCGGAGACACTAATGCAATGTCTTTATTTTCATGGAATACCAGAGGCTTTAATCAGCCTTGAAAACATGATATAGTCCATAATTGGATTCGATCTACCTCTCCGCAGTTTGGGTGTCTGTTAGAAACCTGTGTTCAAGCTCCTAATTTCCTTCAAGTTGTACAATCACCTCTCCTAGGGTGGAGTGTTCTTCATAACTATTCGACCCACCGGTTGGGTCGTATATGGGTTTGTTGGAAGGAGGAATTAGTTGTTACTCCCATCTTTATTACTTCTCAACTTATTTCTTTACTTGTTACTCTTTTACCAGGTGAAGTAGTTCTAATTTCTTGTGTGTATGCTTCTAATTTTCAGGCTAAGAGAACGCAGTTATGGCACTCGCTGCGTGAAAGTCGCCGTTACTATGGTTCTTGGTCAGTCCCTTGGATTATCTTCGGGGACTTTAATGAAGTCCTTGCGGTTTCAGATCATTCAAAAATGGGATCCCACAATCGTCTGCTGGGAATGAACCAGTTCCAGGAGTTTGTTCATGATTGTGACCTCGCTGATTTGGAGTATGTTGGACCCCGTTTCACATGGTGGAATCATCAATATGATAATCCCATAGCCAAAAAGCTCGATCGGGCGATGATTAATGACACATGGTCCTCCTCTTTCCCACATGCCTATGTCCTTTTTGAGGCAAATGGGGTGTCCGATCATGCTCGCTGCATTCTTCACTTTGCTTCCTCTACCACCTCTATTCGTAAGCCTTTCAAGTTTAACAATTTCTGGATTGATGATTCCTTGTTTATTCCTGCGCTCATGTCCCACTTGGCTTCCTTTGCTCTCATCCACCACTCTCGGGTTGCTCTACGGCTATTATACATGAAGCTTAAGTCTCTCAAATCCCATCTTTGGAATCTTAAATCCTCTAACTTTGGTGATATTTCCTATCGTACTCGAAATGCTTATGATGACCTTTTCTCTTGTCATAATCAGGTTCTTACCAGTCCCTCTGAAGAATGGGTCCAAGCTGAAGAGGAAGCTGCTCGGGACTGGCGTGCACTTGCATCGTGTGAGGAACGTCTTTACCAGCAAAAATCCTGTATCAATTGGCTTGCCCACGGAGACCAAAACACAGCCTTCTTTCACCGCATATCTAAAAGCCGAGCTTCGAGAAACACGATTCGCCGTCTTCTCTCACCTACGGGTGTCACTACCACAGATCTTAGTGTGATTAAACACACGGCTGTTTGTCACTTCAAATCCTTCTTGGGTTGATAGCTCCCTTATTCCCCATCATGAGCTAGCTACTCTTCTCTCATTTCGTTGCTCTCTAGAAGCAATTCAAGCGCTTGAAAGCCCAGTTTTGGCAACTGAAATTCATTCAACGCTTCTTTCTATGCCATCTAACAAGGCTCCAGGACCTGATGGTTTTACCACTGAGTTTTTCAAGGCTGTCTGGCCTATTATCGGTAGTGAATTTGTTATTGCAGTTCAATCTTTTTTTCTGTTTGGTTTTCTCCCTTCAGGTTATCTCTATGGAAGATTATCGCCCCATCTCATGTTGCAATGTCATCTACAAGGTTATCTCCAAAATCCTAGCCAATCGACTCAAGGTTCACCTTCCAGAAGCCATTGAGCCAAATCAAAGTGCGTTTGTTCAGAACTGTTTACTCTTGGAGAATGTTCTTCTGGCAACGAAAGTAGTAAGAGATTATCACAAACCAAGCTCGTCCTCATGTGCTACACTAAATTTGGATATCTCGAAAGCTTTTGATACCGTTAACTGGAATTCCTTAGTCTTGGTTTTGCAGGTTATGGGGTTCCTTGATCGGTTTATTCATTGGATTTACACATGCCTCTCCACAGCTTCATTCTCCATAATGGTAAACGGAGAACCTGCATGTTATTTCCCGAGTCGTCGTGGCATTCTCCAAGGCTATGCACTTTCACCTTATTTATATGTGATTGCTAATAATGTTCTCTCGAAAATGCTTAACTCTGCGGTGGTTTCAGGTTTTGTTGGCTATCATCCTCACTGTCATACCATTGGTCTTACTCATCTTAGTTTTGCAGATGATATTATCGTCTTCTACGATGGCGCTTTAAATTCGTTAAAGGGCATTCTTCGTGTCATGGAACGTTTTGGATCAGCCTCAGGTTTGCGTATCAATCTCACTAAGTCTTCTCTTTTTTTCCCAGGATCCCTGGACATGCTCCTTTGGCAATACCTAGACTCCATCCAGCTCTCAATTGGCTATTTACCAGTCTGTTATATGGGTCTTCCACTCACTACTAAGTCACTAACCGTAGCGGATTATGCGCCGCTCATTGATCGAGTGCGATCTCGAACCACCTCTTGGTCGGCTAAGCTTCTTTCTTTTGGCGGTCGCTTACAGCTTATCAACTTGGTTATTATTAGTACGGTTAATTTTTGGCAATCGGCTTTCCGGTTACCGAAATGTTGTTTACATCATATTAATAGTCTCTGTAGTAACTTTCTCTGGTCAGGTACTACCACTAACCATTCTATGTCCAAGTTGTGTTTGAATGATGTTTACAGGCCTAAGGCGGAAGACGGTCTCGGGATTCGTCAGCTAGAGGACACGTCTACGGTTAATGCACTTTCTCTCATTTGGCGCCTTTTTACCAGCCCATCCTTACTATGGCGTGCTTGGACTCGAGAGTACCTTCTCCGTAATACAACTTTCTGGGATGCTCCGATAACAAGTCGTGGTTCCTGGATGTAGCACAAATTACTCAAGTTCCAGCCTCTTGCCTCTCAATTCCTCAAGATGCGGGTCTCGAACGATTTGAATACCTCCTTCTGGTTTGATTACTGGTCTCCACTTGATTCTTTGTAATCTCTTACAGGTGATGTTGGCATTCGGGAAATGGGTATTCCCCGACACACAACTATTCTCTGCGTTGTATCCCGAGATCGATGGTCCATTTGTTCATCCAAAGTGCACCAAATCCACGAGCTTCGGGAGCGCATTATCCAGCTTCCTTGCCCTCAACCGCTTATGCCTCCAGATACTCCTCTCTGGCGACAACAAAATGAGGAATACACGACCAGTTTCTCGGCAAAATCCACTTGGAATCTAATCCGCTCTCGGCGTGAAATGGTTTCATGGTTTTCATTGATTTGGTTTCCTCAAGCTATTCCTCGTTATGCTTTTATTGCATGGCTTGCTGTGATTGACAGATTATCTACAGGAGCTAGGATGCGGCTGTGGGGTCATACTCAGCCTTGCGTTCTCTGTGGAGAACCTGAGGAGACCAGGGATCATCTGNATGCCCATATTCATACACGGTTTGGAGCCCATTGTCAAGCCGTTGTTATCTCGTCCCAACCCGGATTGGCTACTCACCCTCACATCTTTACGGCGAGGGTCCCTCACATTGGTTGATCGGACTCTTGTAAAGATGGCTCTCCAAGCTTCAATTTATCATCTTTGGCGGGAACGCAACAACCGGATTCATGGGAAACCAGCAACCACTCTAGCTCAACTTCGAACGCTTACCACTCATCTCATTCGAGACAGGATTCATAGCCTTCGTTACGGCCCCGAGTCCAAGCTCTTCTCCTTAGCGCAGCGATGGTCCTCTATCCACTGACTCTTTACTGCTCTGAGCAGTTTCACTCTCTATTTTCTTTGGCCTTTGTTGGGTATGAGGTGTGTACTCTTTTTCTTGTCTCTAGTTTTGTCCCACTGGGTATGAGGTGTTTTAACGAGGCATCTTCATACCACACCGCAACAGGCTTCTTTCTTTACAGTTATTCCAACAATTTGTTCGTTTGTACTCTCATGTAAATATTTTTGATTATGATATATAATTTTAAAATTCCATCAAAAAAATATGAATATTTTTTCTTTGGTGAGTATAATTTTTTTTTGTTTATTTTATAATCTTTTCTACTAATAATATAATGTGTAGTTTGTTGATAATTTTGGTTCATAATTTGTAGTCATTGTTTTACGAAAACCTCGAATACATTAACAAACACTACCTCTGGAACTATTATAGATTTTGTTAGTGAGTATAGTTTATCTTTTGTTTAGTTTTGTGATATAGTAAAAGGGAAAACATGACTCTTCATATTTCTTTACTAAAATAATAGATGTGTAATATGTAGTGAATATTACTTAAAAATTAATTCAATAAAGTATGGAAATTAAAACTTAAATTCCATGTAGATGATGAGGTGGCACAAAGAAAAGTGAGGTAAACCTATCTTTATATATGTATATATATATATATATATATATATATTTTTATAATCGATTTTAGATATTTTCTAATTTTATATTTTTATGTACTTGGTATGACCCTCAATATCAAAATTGTTAGAAACGTTTTGGAATAAAATTATTATTTTTTAAAACAACAAACGAGGATATAAATATAGTTTTCAATTGCATGTTCAAACATATCATATTTTTGAAGTTAATATTCAGTCAACATCTTTATTTAAAACTTGTTCATTATATATATATATATATATAATGAAAATTCTTTGTAAAAAACTACATTGGAAGTTTGTGACAGTAGCATCTGTCATCGAGACAAACATCAATCGTTTCACCTTTAGCTTTGCAATAGTCAATGCATTGAGCAATTGGACAATATGAGATTCTTTCATCTGATAAAAAAAGTTGGTGCATACAAAAAGACCACTCACACATTTCACGTGTCCTACTAATGAACAATATGAGATTTCATGACAATCTAAGTCCACCTTGCAATGTTTAAATCCCATAATCGGTGCGCCTGTAAAAATATTCATGAATCATTGTTGATTATAAGGATAAATATATAAACTGAAAATTTTATGTTTATTTTAAATTTCACATGTCAAAATAAATAGAATGCCAACGAATATTAAAGCCGATTTCTCCATCTGTTTATTTATTATCTCTTTTTTGTAATGCTTTTGATTTGCTCGTAAACTTATATATCTGCTGAAACTTCAAAGACTATTTATAGTCATAAGAATTTTATTTTGTTAACTTTAAGAACAATATATGGATTTTGATGTGTCTTTTTTTTCAATATTTTATTTTATTTTTTGTCAATGGTCAAGTATACATTTCTTCTTAATTGATACCTCAATCTTATCTTTGAATGCTTAAATCACTATGCTTAAAGTTTAAGAGAAATTCATGTATACCATATTATGTATAGATTATTTTCCCTTTCAATTTGGTTTTCAACCATTTATATATATGACAAAAGGAAAAAATGTATACTTGAATACTTATAAATAATCGACTTCAGATAAATTTCATAATATTATTGAAAGTATTTTTCAAAACAACAAACGACTAACAAAAGATATTAAAATAAATCCCCTAATGTTATCTTATTTCACTATACTTAATAATATTGTGATTATTATCTTTCATTGCATTTTTTATTGTCTATATCAGACATAAAACCAATTTTTTCAAAACTATATTAATTAAGTTTTACAAAAGAAACGCTCCGTAAATTAGTTGAGGTTAATGTAATACAACTCTGATATAATAAAAGGAAAAATCGTATGAAAATGTTTAAAAATGACATCTGTGAAGACTTCAAACATTGAAGATATTTCATTAAGAGTTTGTGTCACAATATTCTAACACCACTAAATTGGAATTTGTGTCACAATATTCTAACAACAACAAAAAAAATATTAACAACAACAATAAATACAAAAATTAAATTGGAATTTGTGTCACTATATTCTAACGCCATTAACAACATTGTCAAATCTAGTGACATGGTTGTTAACGTGGCTGCTAATGTAAGCTATTGACGTGGCTTTTTAATAATATATTTTTTAATTGTAAAAATGAAAATATTATTTAACTTTTTAAAATATAATATTAAAATAAATATGTACACAAATTAAGAAATCTTCTTATGGTTTTGTTCATCATATCAAAAGTTAATATATTGGATGAATTACGGGTATAAACATAAGTAGTTTAGAAATTAAGAATATAACCATGATGTCTATAATAAAATATATCAGAATTGATATGAGGAGTTTATCGCGTTTTTATCTCTAAATTCATCCACGTGTCGATCATACAATAAGTCTTCTACTTGTTGTTGGATTTTGTGTCAGGCGGCAATTCTTGCACTGTACAAGCCCCTTCGTTGCTGTCATTTCTCTAACATATTATAATTTGAAATTCCCCCTAAAATGAATCGTCTCTCTCGCTAATGTTCTATATTAGAAGGAAAACCCAAGTTTTTCTCTGCACACAAAAAAATATTTCGAGATGGATGGTATACCAAATCCAGGAGTTGCGGATGAAGCCAGAAGAATGCAAATGGTAAGGAAGTTTTTACATAGTTCCTCTCATCCCCGTCTCACCCATTTCTGACAATGGCATAGACTTCTTGTCGTCATATTTTATCACTTTGTAATAGAGTAGATTTAGAATCAGAATCGGTTTTTGTTTTACTCGCGAAATTTGTTTTTATTGTTCAATATATAGTCTAAACCCAAAACCATGGAAAGTATACCCAAAACCATGGAAAGTATACCCAAATCTATGGAAAATAAATCCAAATTCATGGAAAATAAACCCAAACATACGAAAATAAACCCAAACATAGGAAAAATTCAAAGGTTTTTTGCTCTGAAGCGGCAATTTAAGGGCGACATCTACTTTTCTTTTTTGCTTCTCTCACAAGCTTCCTCCGTCGGCTCACCGGTGGTCGGTGATGGTGTCATCTTCGGGGGAATCTCGCCCACCTGGACATGCCTCGGCTTCATCTCCAAATGCATGGGCCTCTGTCGTTGCTTCGTCGGACCTGCGAAACTTAAACACAATTCGACCTCAATTCACTATTGAAAATGGCACGGCCAAAGCTGTTATCCCTCAAGCCATTACTACAGACGCTTCACCTCTTTGGAATTTCTTCGTAGTAGGATACTTTATCGGACTAGCTCCCCACATTGGCAAGGTTCACGCCACGGTCAATCGGCTTTGGAATCGTGATGGAAAATCCTCTAAGATTGACGTCCAGTTCATCAAAGAAGACATTGTTCTCTTTAAAATAGACTCACCGTCTCTCCGTAATAGCATAATTCGAAAACAATACTGGCATATTTCTGATGTTTTACTCGTTGTGCAGGAGTGGAGCCCTTCTTGTATTCACCATAAGTCGAACCTTACTGCGATGCCTCTTTGGGTTGATTTCAAGAACGTCCCGGATCATTTTTTTTCACGGCCTGGTCTTAAATACCTCGGGGACATCATTGGTGAGGCGCAAAAACTACATCCTTCAACGGAACAATATATGCGTCTGATGTCACGAGGATTATGGTTGTCGTCAATTTGGAGAAAACGCTTACAACTAGAATCCAGTTAAAGGATATTGCTCAGCCCGTGCTTGTCTCTTACCCGTAGTTCCCAATTCGGTGTACTTCATGTCATTCATGGGGACATACGGATTTGGATTGTACAAAACGTAGTATTGTCGTTCCCGAGACCACGATTCCTAGTGCAACAATTCTTGAAGCTCCAGCCTCGGTTAATCCCGGTTCCAACACCGTCCCTAACCCGGATCATGTCAACGTTTCTCTAGCTGAAACCAATGATTCATTGCAACAGATCTTACAACCAATCTCAAGTATTATGCATGATTTACATGATCTTGAACCAACTCATTTTGTCTCTATATGTGGTGCAGGTTCAGGGACTTCACCAATGGGTGATCACGTAACCAATACAGTCCCATTAATAGACCCTTCCTTGGAGATTTTTCCTCATCTTCACAATGATGTTGAACCAGCCTCCCACAAATTTTCCTCTTCCGACGAAGCTGTAGTTGGTTCTCATTCTCTCGAGAACAATGTCAATGTTACGAACCAAGACAATTGGGCGTTGTTGTTCGCGGTGGTCGCAGTCCTTTAGTCTCGCCATCAAGACATTTCTTACCTTCTACTTTCATACCTAATGTTTCCCCTTCTCGTTTTACTGTCTTAGATACTGACCATGATGTTTGTTCGCAGGATGAGAAGGAGCAGGGGAAACTCTCTGATGTCGAGGCTGAACCTCTCACAGCATCTCAGGCCCAAGAAGCATCATCTAAACTGAACCAACGTGCCAAAGTGAAGGGACCAAACCGGACACTAGCCTCCCGAAAACTTGCTAAGCAAGCTCCATTGAAAAAAGATACTTATGTCTCCTCGCGGAGACACTAATGCGATGTCGTTGTTTGCGTGTAAGACCCGAGGCTTTAATCAGCCTTGGAAGCACACAATAGTGTGAAACTGAATTGCCTCATCAAAGCCTCTTTTTGGTTGCCTTCTTGAAACTCGGATCTAGCCTCATAATTTTGTCTCGGTTATCCAGGTTGTCCTCCTGGGTTAGACGTGTCTGCATAACTATTCCAATCATAGATTGTGTCGTATTTGGGTCTGTTGGAGATATGGCATTGTAATTACCCCTCTTCTCATTACTGCTCAAGTTATTACAGTTCTTGTTACTCTGGACACAAGTGATACATTACTAATTTCCTGTGTTTATGCGTCTAATTTCAGGTAGAGCGTATGCAGCTTTGGTCAGCTCTTGCTCAAATTCGTATTCTCTATGGCCCGCGTCCAATTCCTTGGTTAGTTATTGGCGACTTCTATGAAGTCCTTGCCACGTCCGATCACTCAACCTTTGGCTCTCACTCTCGGCATCTTTGAATGCATCAATTCTAAGACTTTATTCATGGTAGTGATCTCACATATTTGGAATATATTAGACCCGTTTTACATGGTCGAATCATCAACCAGCAAATCCCATCGCCAAAAAATTAGATCGCGCCTTACTCAATGACAATTGGACCACAATTTATCTCCAGTCATATGTTACCTTCGAAGCCAATAGAATATCTGACCACGCTCGATGTGTTGTTCACCTTACTACCCCTATATCTCCTAACTGTAAGCCTTTCAAATTCAATAATTTATGGATTGATGATGCTGCGTTTTTTTATATTCTCAGGTCTCATTGGTTTAGTGGTTCACCCTTACTACACTCTCGTTCGGCCTTGCGTTTGTTTCATGTCCGTCTCAAAGCGCATAAAGGTCCCCTTCGTGATCTCAACTCATCAAAATATGGAGATTTGTCGGTTCAAACCAGGCAGGCTTATGATCATCTTATCCACTGCCAAGCATAATCTCCTCACCACACATCGGAGCAGACATGTCAGGTTGAGCAAGAAGCAGGACACCTCTGGCGTACTTTGGCTTCGGCAGAGGAGCGTTTATACCAACAAAAATCGCGGATTACTTGGTTAACGCAAGGAGACCAAAATACCGCTTTTTTCAACCGTATTATTGGTTCTCGGACTTTGTGCAACAACATCAAGAGGCTACACCTTCCGAGTGGTGAAGTGATTAGCACCTTACCGGAGATCAAGGGAGCTGCAGTTACACATTTCAAGGAGTTTCTTCAGGATCGTCAGGAAGTCACTCCTATTCTTTTTGATACTTTATCTGCGTTACTAACTTATCGTTGCTCGCAGGATGCTATCACTTCGTTAGTAGCTCTGATCCTAGCTCCGGAAATTAAGTCAGCTCTTTTCTCTATGCCGGTGAATAAAGATCCTGGTCCGAATGGTTTCACAATGGAATTCTACAAAGAAGCTTGGCCTATTCTTGGTACCAACTTTACCATTGCGGTTCAGTTATTTTTTCTTTACGGTTTTTTTCGGCAGGTATCAATGCTACTCTTGTAGCCCTAATTCCTAAGGCTGCAAATCCTGAGACCATGAAAGACTTTAGGCCTATCTCATGCTGAAACGTCATCTACAAAGTCATCTCCAAAATTCTTGCCAATCGCCTCAAGAAATACCTTCTAATTGCCATTGAACCCAACCAAATTGCTTTCATCCAAGGCCGCTTGCTGCTTGAAAATGTGCTCCTAGATACCGAAATAGTTAAAGACTATCACAGGCCATCTCTTTCCCCTCGTTTTACCCTCAAGCTAGACATCTCTAAGGCTTTTGATACAGTTGACTAGCGTTTCATAGTTTTGGTTTTGCAGGTCATGGGATTCCCGGACATATTTGTTCACTGGATCCACCTATGCCTTTCCACGACTACTTTTTCGGTTCTAGTCAATGGTGAACATGGTGGCTATTTCCCTAGCTGCAGAGGAATAAGACAAGGTTGTGCTCTATCCCCTTATCTTTACGTTATTGCCACTAATGTCTTATCTCTTATGTTGAATAAAGAAGCTGCTTCTGAGACTTTTGGCTATCATCCATGTTGTGCAGTCACAGGCCTTACTCACCTTTGTTTTGCAGATGATATCCTGATTTTTTCTGATGGGACCTTGAGGTCGCTTCAAGGGATCCTAGCGGTCATGCACACCTTCGGTAAAGCATCAGGCCTTCATCTCAACATGTCCAAATCCTCGATATACCTTCCTGGCAGCCCTCAACCAACCATCCGCCATTTTATAACGGATTCAGGTCTTAGGCTTGAGCCTCTTCCCGTCCGCTACCTGGGTATTCCTTTAACAACAAAGAGCCTCACGCCAACTGACTATGCCCCTCTCCTTGATCGAGTCCGCTTGCGAGTCAATGCCTGGTCATCCAAACTTTTTTCCTTTGCAGGGCGCCTATAATTGATCAATTCCAAAATTATTAGCACGATCAACTTCTGGCAATCGGCGTTTCACCTGCCAAAACGTTGCCTCCGTGAGATAAACAGCCTCTGCAGCAATTTTCTCTGGTCAAGTACGACAACTAACCATCATATGGCTAAGCTTTCTTAAACTAATGTATGTAGGCCCAAGGATGAAGGAGGGTTGGGTATCCGACGTCTTGAGGACACATCTACGATATTTTCCCTCTTCCTTATATGGCGTATGTTATCGAACAAAAGTTCCCTATGGCGTGACTGGACAAAGCAGTACCTTCTTCGCCATGCAACATTCTGGGAGGTTTGGAACACTTCCAGCGGCTCTTAGATGTGGCACAAGCTTCTCAAGCTTCAACCATTAGCCCTTCATTTTTTCCGACTGTCCATCCATGACGGCCGCGCATCCTCTTTCTGGTATGATCCTTGGTGCCCCTTGGTCCTTTGCTATCTCTTGCAGGTATTCGGGAATCTGGCATCCCTCGGCAAGCTACGATTTCTGAAGCCGTAGGTCCATCCTCTTGGCGAATCCGTCAATACGGAGTATCAATATTCTGTGACATTGGAGATCAAATCCGAGCTTTACCATTGTCGAGAGAGAATTCAGGCACTGACAGACCCCTCTGGCGGCACCTAAATGATGAATACAAGCCACACTTCTCTTCCGCTTCTACCTGGCATCAAATTCGCACACATTACCCCCAAATTGTGGTGGTCATCTCTTATTTGGTTCTCTCAAGCTATTCCATGTTATGCATTCATATTTTGTCTTGCTATCTTAGACATGTTATCTACAGGTAACATGATGAGATTACGGGGACATCATCAGCCATGCCTGCTTTATAGTGAGCCGAACAAAACGTGTGACCACCTTTTCTTTGCATGTCCTTTCTCCTACACAGTTTAGACCACGCTTACCTCGCGTATTTTACAGCACCGCACGACTCCAGATTGGACAGCCACTACCAGATTCTTGAAGTACAGTTCGCTTACTCAGGTGGATTGCATTCTTCTAAAGCTCGCTTTCTAAGCATCAATCTATCATTTGTGGCGTGAAAGGAACAATCGCATCCACGACAAACCATGGCGTACCACGGACCAGCTGCGTATTCTCATTCATTGCACCATTTCCTACCGCCTTAAAATCTTGCACTATGATGATCACTCTCGACATGCGCCTCTTGGTCTGTGATGGGCATCTACCAATGCCTAAGACTCGCACAGCTTGCTACTTATCTTACCAGCACTTCATATCTATCTCTATCTCTCCCTCAAGCGACGCCAGATATAAGGTGTGTACTCTTTTTCCTGTTACTAGTTTTATCCCACAGGGCTTTCTAGTGACAAGTTTTAACGAGGCAACCTTATATCCCTCTCATGACGCGCTAATTCTTTCGAACTTTCTCAGAATTTCTGTGTACATTAGCACTCAAACTTTGTAGATAAATTTTTGTTTGTATATATCATTTTAACATTTCATCAAAAAAACATAGGAAAATAAATGGAGGGAAAACCGAACCAAATAAATAGACGGAGTATTGTATTAATCGGTTTAATATGCACAAGTTTATAGACTGTATACCTTTCCCAATAGTGGTACTTCATATACTAATTCTTGTGTTAATTTTTTTGGCAGCTTGGAAGCCAGGATCTAGTGACACTTGTTATTGGAACATGGAATAAATCAAATAGGGGGATATGGTACTTCACTCCTACGCCAAATATGGAGAGAAAACAAATCTGTATATATCTAGGAATGCCATATTCCGACCTTGTCAACCTTGTAGCTACAACAATACAATTCTGCGGTTTTTTTAACAATGTAACATTGTCATATCAGTACCCACAATGGATGAATGTTGGAGGAGATACAAAACTTGAGCCTGAGTACATTAAAGAAGATAACCATGTTCTGAAGTTTGTCAATATGCGAAGAGAAATAGAAGAAGTTAACTTGTTCATTAGTATTAAGCTTGAACAACCATCCAGTGGTAATGAATACTGTATGTGAGAGTGGACACCAAACTACGAAAGGTCAGCTAATGAAGACTATACGAGTAGCGGGGAGGAAGGTTACGAAGCAACAAGCAAGATGTATCATGAGTTTGCCATGCTTGGTTCGGAGGGTGAAGGAGAAGAAGATACTTCACAACCTTTCACACATAATCAATGTGTGGTTGCCCCAAATGAGTCAGCCAGCGTCTCTGTCGAAGGTAGCGCGGATTTGACTGGTGAATGGAGTACTGGAAAAGGTGTAGTAACTACCGTAAACGAGATAGGAAAGGGGCCATGATAGTAGGGGTTTTTACGGTTTCAAAACGTATCAATTCCTATTACACTATCATTGTCGTTGTA